>PVJS01061572.1:0-10956 GCA_004027185.1 Glis glis | reverse complement strand
ACTGAGAATGATGTTGGTATAATCTCACATATACACATTGTTTATGACAGTAATTCCATGGATTCACTACTTTCTTACCCTTCCCCTTCCCTTGTATCCCTTCCCTAGCACCTCTGAGGGTTCTAATAATCTTCCACAATGATGAAATTTTAAGATACATGCATACTTCATTTTTTTTTAATGACAGTCCTTGCACATCACAACACCTGGTGAAGTCAAATTCTTTTTTTTTATGGTACTAGAGATTAAACTCAGGTAGTGTTCTACCTCCAAGATATACTCCCATCCTATTTTATGATTTTTTTTGAAACAGGGTCTCACTAGGTTGCTGAAAGTCTTGGTATGTTGTTGAGGCTGTCCTAGGACCTGCCGTCCTCCTTTCTCAGTGTACCAAGTTCTGGGATTAGAGGCATGTACCACCACACCTGGCCTCCAAACTCATCTTTTAAGATAGAGAACACATAAGACAACTCTGCTGACATTTAACCCTCTTACCCAAAGAGAAAAGATTATTTCCCTTTTCCATTTTTCTAGAGATACCGCTAGTAAGGGATACATTACAATAAACTACAGTATGTTTGTTTATATGTATGCACACCTCAACTAAATCATATTTTTCTTATAAGACTTAATGTAAAAACAGAGACTGTATTACTCATGTCTAGTATAGAGCTCATAAAATCATCAGGTGAGTTTTTTGCAGTAGTGATATTTTGAATGACAGAATAAATGGATGGAGGAGATATCAATTCCTTGAGTTTTCAGAGAATTCAGACATTCAAATGTTTAAAAAAATTATTGCTCCTCCCCAGCAACTCTAGTCAGAAAAAAACTCCAGAGAGTAAATAAAAATCTATAACTACTCTGCTAAGCTGTCAGTGGCCTTGAACAGGAGACATAGATAAGAGATAGGAATCTGAAAATCAGTGTGGAACTAAAGTGAGAAATGACAAAGGGCTGGGAAGAAGGCTTTGGCCTTAGACCAGGAGCAATAGAAAGGAGTTCCAAGTTAAGGACTGGGGAGGATAAACAAGTTGATTGCTTAGGTGAACTTGTAGAAAAGAGACAATCCAGGAGTGAGGTACGTGTAGGTAAGAGAGACAAAAGATAGATGGACATTACCACCTTTTTGTTTCTATGCCTGTATTTCATGAACTTAAATGTGTTTTTGTTAACATCCATCAGACAACTGAACTGAAATCTTGATGTTAAATTTTTTGGAGCCTTTGGCATAAAAGGGTCACCTCTTTATTTCATCCTTGTCCTCACATGATGAGGAAGATAAGCTTTTACTGAAAAACAAATTCAGCTGTGACTACCCTGTAATTCTAGGAGAAATAAAGGAAAAAGAAAGAAACACAGAGCTTGGTTTGAAAAGCAATAATTCAATCACAAAGAACTCCTGCTATTTGACAGGTCAATTTGATTTGCCCCTCAGCCTGACAGTAGGAGCATAACTGAATAGGACACATTTCCAGCAGAACACCCCAAGCTCTAAAACACCCCACACTTCACGGTAGACTATTAACACTGAAAAGGGAATTTGACCAACTGGGAAAGATGCCCTATTGGCAACTATGCAATGTTCTTGGGAGAAAAAAAATCCCTATATGTTTGTTCTTTGAATACTTTATGCAAATGTGTTGATATATATGCACATGTTGGTGGGAAAATAAATGCAAAATGAAGGAAGTTCCAACAAATGAATATGTTGAATTGCTAAAAGCAACATATTGCAACTTATGTTCTGAGAGCTCTTTGCTCACCATGAAATCCCCAAGCTGAATGTAGTCAGAAGAAATGCAATAAGGTATGGAATAGTTCCAGGTTCAGATGTGAACACAGATACAAACAAAGTGAATGTCGGAATGTGTGTTTGATGCTGTTGTGCAATGTTGAGAAAATAAATTGGATGTTGTTCATGTTGCTAATGCAAAAACAGAATGAATGCTAAAATGAAGTTATCTGCTGATTTTGGAATCTCATTTATCCCCTGCTGATTCATATCATCTGTTTGGGTTAGACACGTGATGCAAACATTCCTCTTGCAAAATCCCACTCCTAAGTCTTCAACAACTTTAACCCAGCTTTTGAAAAATTAGCACTAGTTCAAATACCAAGAGCCTAAAATAATTGATTTCATGCTGGTCAAGTGAGTACTTTCTGGGCTTGGCAAGTTCTCAGGAAATAACTTTAAATTGTTTTAAAAATAGAATAGACAGATGCTTCTTGCACATGGTAGACATATCAAAATATTTATTTACTGAATAAAAACTCTGCCCTGACCTTAAAAAGCTTAAAATACAATTGGTCATGACAAGGACCATATCTTTTAGACACCATCGAATTCAACCATATAAACCAACTAAGTAATAGTTACACTCTAAGTCAATATGTATTTAATGATGAATTTAGTGCAAAAGTTGCTACAGGAATTCAGGGATGAATATCATGGGCTATATTTGTGGTGAATGTTATTGAAGTTTTTTATTATCAGGCTAGAATTACATCACAAGAAAAAAGTCAAGGAGTGTGCATGTAGGGGAAGTCATTTCCATTGATGGACCAATCCAAACAGAAAAGAAGAGTCAAGAATGAACTCAAAATGCATAGTAAATTAAGAAAAAAAGTAATTTTCCAGTCCTCCTTTCTTTATTCACTCTGAAAGTATGGACTTGTAAGCCTTTGGAGAACCTCTGGAACATAGATTAAAGTTGACAGCTTGAGGATATTTATACATTCCTTTTGTCTAAAATATACAGCTAAATAATTAAAATTCAGGGGCTTAATTTATTATTGACTTCTACAATACATTGATTCTATAATAGAATTAACAAAATATTTCCATAAAATATACATTTTATAGAAGAATGAAAATAAGTTGGGAAAATCCAGGCTGTAGTGATGGGTGGCTTACACTGCCTCTAAATTTCAGATGATATTGAGTCTGCAGTTTTAATTATATAATACATTTTAAATTTTTTTATTTATTGGTGCATTTTAATCATACATCTTGATGATTTTCAGGGTGGTATGAATATACATGCACACATTGCTCATTTAGCCCTTCCCCAATTCCCACCCCCATTCCTTCCCCCTTTCCTCCTTGTTGTGCTCAGCATAGTAGTTGACTTTGATAAGTTTGTGTATGTACATCATGTGCATTAGGGTGTTTCCCTCTTCCCCCTCCCATCTCCCTCAGTTAGGTCACCTTCTTTACTCATCTAAGGTTTTCTCCTTCTTTGTCTGGACTCCCTTTTATGCCCCATTCTCCCTAGCTTCTTCATATTAGGGAGAATATCCAACTTTTCACTCTTTGTGACTGACTGATCCCACTTAGCATAATGTTCTCTAATTCTATCCCTTTCCCTGAAAGTGACATAATTTTGTTCTTTATGCCTGTATAAAATTCCATTGTGTACATATCCCATAATTTTGTAATTTTAATTGAATTGATATTCAGTCAATAATAGAGCCTCTTCCTGGTGAGTCAGAAAATGGTAAATGGCATTTGGCGCAATAAAAATGTGTCAGAATTGACTAATTTGAAGGAATCTGATACAAAATTTTTAGGAAATCACATCTGATTACTATTTTGTTTACTGTTTATACCTCATAATATCTGTGAAAATTACTCCATGACAAGCTGAGTGTTGTTTAGGGAAACATATGTGGTGGTCAGCATCCAGGTATTTTCCAATCTCTGAATATATCTTCACATACAAAGAAAACACCAAAGCATGCCCATGTGGCAAACTGGGCTGACTCAAGAAATCTCTCCTTTCCTACTATGAATATAAGGAATTTTGAATAAAATATGACAAAGGGATACCAGAGAGGCATTGAGGCCTGAGTAAGAACAATATTGAGAAAACTAACCCCAGAATACATTTAAGATGTGAAGTCACTACACTCTTTAGTGTCTAGATGACACCTAGGCTGATGCATAGGTTGGACAGGAACTGATGGCTTCGAGTCCAGCTGGAGCCACAAGTTTGTGTTCCTCTCTTTTGTTGATTCCTTTATATTAAATCCATCTGTTGAACCAGTAATGAATGATGGTCTAGTGTGTAATAGGCAGTGGTAATATGAGATTGAGAGGGAGAGAGGAAAGAAAGAAAGAATGACAGAAAATGAAAATAAAGAAAGGAAGGAAGGAGGGAGAAAAAAGAAAAGAAAACTCTGAGATGGGTAAAGTTACAAGCATTAGACTGTGATAGATATCACTGACAAAGATTAAACATTTCTGCAAATGTAGTACCTGAACCCATACTGGAAAAATAATTGAGTACAGTCTTAAAGATGAGTAAAGATTTGAAAGGCAACTCTATGTGTATTCCCAGAGGGAAAAAAATTCAGGAAGAAGAAACCACAAATTCAAAAGCCCTTCCATGGAAAAGCAGGATGAGCATTATGGCTGGAGCAGAATAAACAAATTAAGGAAATGAGATCAGAGTGTTAATGAGCTGCCAGGTCATATGAATGTTTTCAAGTTAGATAGAGATAAAAATGGGAAGTCTATTTCCATGGCTATGGTAATATACATGTTGCAGATAATGGTGGGTTCATGAGACTAGTAAGCATGCAAGTGATAAGAATGGTCAGATCCTGAGTTTTGCCAACACTAAATCTGGCCAATAGATTGTATATACATACAAGAGTTAAAGAAAAAGTCAAAAACAACACCAACATTTTTGCTTAGGAACTAGAAGAAGAGAGTGGTTAATTAAGATGAAAAAGAAGATTGAGAATGCAATTTTTTGTCAGAAAGATCAGAACTCAGCCATGAGTTATGCAAAGGTTGCGATGCCCATTAGAAAACTAAGTGTAGCTGTCAAGCACACAGTTGGATAAATGAATCTGAAGTTGATGACAAATATCTGAGCAAAAGATGTAAATTTGGAAATCCTTAGTGTATACATGATATTTAAAGCCACTAGACAGGATGAAATCATCATGGAAATAAGAACAGATATATTCATACTTATTAAATCATGCTCTTGAAAGACCATATCTTCTGGTCAATCATAAGCTCAAAATTGGATGCTCAGATCTGTGGTTAGGGAAAGATCTATGTATTTACCACTAAAAAAAAAAATCATACCCGTTTCATGTGAAAAGGTGGGGTCCAAATTAATACACTAATCTGTGGGAAGAAATTTAAGTTGAAAAGTTAAGGAGAAGTAAAATGTGAGTCTTAGAAAACAGAGAAAATATTTGCCAATCTAGGATTATATAGGAAGTTACACTATCATTCAGGGATAAAAAGGAAATAAAAATTGGAACAGTTTATCATATACAACTCTTTCCCAAGAATCCATTAAAGATTGAACATGTAATGAGACAAACTTTTCTAGAAGACCCAGGGAGACTTTCTCTTATGGTCATTGTCCAAGGTAAGAGTACATGCCAAGGGGAAAGGGGAAATATCATAATTTGCTTATACTTATTATGAAGAAATTACGTTGAGGAAACAATCACAAGGAAGAGAAGGGATCAAGTAGGGAGTACAGAACTCTAAAGTTTTATCTCCATCAGAAATAAGATGAACAAACTGATATATTTAATATTTAATTTAGACAAAATCAGATAAATTCTAACCAAGAAAAGCTGGTAAAGAACATCAGTTTTAATAGCTGGGAGTGGTAGTACACATCTGTAATTCCAGTACTTGGGAGGCCAGGAAAGAAGAATAGCAGTTTTGTAGCCATCCTCATCAATTTAGCAAGACCCTCAGCAACCTAGAGAGACTCTGTTTCAAAATAAAAAATAAAAAGTGCTAGAGATGTAGCTCAGAAGTAGAATGTTCCTGGATTCAATGTCTAGTACCACAAAAAGAGAAAAACAACAACAAAGTATCATTATTAAATATGTCAATAAAAATAGTAGAGGACCTTACAGAAAAGAACTACTTGACTATAAAGATGTAATGTCTTTATTATACCAAAAAGACAGTATAATAACAAACCTTTATGCCAAAAATTATTTTAAGTAATAAAACCTAATTTATATGCTTATCATAAATTTATCATAAAAGAATGCATATCCACTTAAATTTTATGAAGTAAATTCAATATTCATGTTAATAAAAGTTTATAACAATTTCTGTTGTAGCCCTGCTGATGTTGGGTTTTCTTCAAGAATTGAGGGAGCTGGATGTTTGTCAAATGTTCTATTTAATGGAAGTGTCCAGTCCGTTAGTACAGGTACTCCCTAAATAGTAATGTTGTCCACAGTACATAAAGTCAGGGGTATATTAAAAGTTTTATTTTCTTCTTTCTCTTTTTTATTCACTTTAGAAGGACAAAAACTGGTTAGGAATGTCATGAAACTTACACGTCCAATAAAGAACAAGAACTAACACCCAATTAATTTAAAACTACGATATATTTATCTGTGTTCTATGTAGTCAACACACTTCTTTCAATAATTTTATTTTTATTTATTTTTTCCTGCAAAAGACTTTGATTTATTATTTCATTAAAATATTTTTTCAGTTTTCCAGGCTACAAGAATCAGATTTCAATTGTAATGTTCTATACATATGATTATTGGTGCATTATAATCTCACATCATAATGTATTTCAGAGTGATAGGGATATACAGGCACACAGTACTTGGTGAGCTTTCCCCGCTCCCTCTCTACTATCTCTCTTTCCTCATACATAATATTGAGATTGACCTTTGTAAAAAAAAAATAAGTAAATGTGTCAGGGAGGGGAGGTGGGTTTCTCTGATCATAAGCATCAATCCCATTCATACACATCCATGCACACACACACACACACACACACACACACACACACACTAACTAGCTATAACCTTTCTTTATTCTTTACTGGATGTGAATTCACTGCTACTGTATTATTTCTTCGCTATACATTTTGCATCCCAGCATCTCTGTTTGGGGAAAGGTACTGCCATGAACAAGTTCTCAGGAAACGCCTCCAAGGTGCCAGGAGCACCTACCCTGCACATTTAAGCTCTAGCATTTTCACTGGCTTCAATATTGTTAAGTACTAAGAGGAAATCCATTGGGAATGAAAATTATTTTTAGATAAGAACCTCAAATTAAATAAGAGGTTGGGGATACTTGGGGAAATTATATCAGGATAAAGGATTTTAGGATTCATTTTCATATACAATAAAAATGACAGGTGCACTAGCATGGGAGGTAAAAAAAAAAAGATTGAGAGAAAGCCTAGTGTTTGAACACAACATGAATGTTGCTACCAAGATCTCCTAAAATGGAATCCTGTCACTGCCACTTACCAACTGCTACTGTTTGAACATAACCTTCAGAACCATGTTAAAAGTATTCACCATCATGATACTAAGAGGTGGGACCTTCACTGTGGTTTCAGTACCATGGGGTGGGTTGGTTATCTAGCTTCCTCTAGCTCTGATGTTGTCCACTGTGTTTGTTTGCCCTCTCACCTTCCTCTATGGGATAAATCTGGCTGTGTCCTTGGGTGTCCCAGCCTCCAGAACTATCACCCAAATAAACATTTTGTGTTTATAAATTATCCACTCTTTGATATGGTGTTATGGTAGCAGAAGATAGACTATGATACCAGGTATTTCAATAAGTTTTTTTTTTTCTGTATTGGAGGCTGAACCCAAGGGTACTCTAACTCTGAGCTATAACCATAGCCCTATTTTATTTTTTACTTTGATACAGGCTTTGTCTAAGTTGCTGAGGTCTCACTAAATTGCTGAGGCTGTCCACAAGCCTGTTTTTCTCCTGTCTCAGCTTCCCAAATACTGAGATTACAGGTGTGCACCACTGTGCCTAGCTTCAGTAAGTTTTATTCAACATCTTGGAAACTATTTTTTCATCTGTAAAATTAAGATTGCTATGAAGAGTCACAAACATCTTCACAAAGTATATTCTCGACAGTAATAGCTAAGTACTTGTTGAGTGTAATTATTAATAAACAAATTTATCATAGTTGAATGAATGCTAGGATGTTTAGCAAAGATACCAATACAATTATTTGGTCTTATTTGAGACTCAGGCACTTGAATTTAGTACTTATTAATATAATATAATCTACTTGTCCTATAACTATAGAAGCCAGAATTTGAGTTTTTCTTAGAGTTTAAAACATTTAATTTTTTAAAATATCATTATATCTAATAGAATAAAATTAAAAAGGGTGTCCCCTTTGGGACTACATCTGGACAGGTGGTAATAGATAGATATGCATGGAAATGAGTGTGATATTTCACCATCAGAATATTTCTCCCTGCCGGGTGTGGTGGCGCACGCTTGTAATCCCAGTACTTGGGAGGCTGAGACAGGAGGATCCAGTTTGTGGCTAGTCTCAGCTACTTAGTGAGGCCCTCCGCAACTTAGTGGGACCCTGTTTCAAAATAAAGAATAAAAGGATGTAGCTAAGGTAGAATGCCCCTGGGTTCAGTCCCCAGTACTGCAAAAAAAGAATATTTCTCCCTGGATAAATATTGTTAATAAATGTTCCTTTTCCTTACTGAAACATAAATTGACCTTGTTTATATCTGTGAGGACATTGCTTCTTTCTATAACTTCTCATGTTTTAAAATAAATGGTTAAGCATTGTGCTTATTCAATTAGGAGAGATGATTATGGAAAACTAATATTTAGGATTATATAATGGGGTTAAAATTTAGATGTTTAAAAACAAAAGAAAATTGATCAACCGAAGAGTGGCATATTTTAGAGCATTATTTTAAAGGAATACTTCAATGAGTTTTAAAGATTAAAAAAAATTCACAGAAGTGAATGAAGGGAGCGATCCTTATAAGAATCAGGAAAAGGCTTCATGGAAAACAATGTACCTCTTGTTACACCATTAGAAACAGAGATCACTACCTCTCTTATTCTGCCTTTCTCATTTCTCTTTTTATATTTCTGTAAAAAACAACAGTATTAGCCAGACATGGTGGCAAATGCCTATAACCCCAGCTACTCAGGAGACTGAGGCAGAATAGTTGCAAGGATTGCTTTCCTAGCTTCTTATTTGATTAACTAAATAGGGCCTTCATGTTTTTTGCCATATGTAAATATGCACTGGGATTCAATAATTCATAAAGTTCCTATAAACTATAAAATTTTGAGAACTAGTTTTAGGCATAGGTGAAATAAAAGTTCATTCAAGTGCAACCAATGATGATGAAATCATCAGAGGTTCTCCCTGGAAGAGCCCTTTTTACATGGAAAGTTGCCCTGCCAGATATTTCTCATTCATGCAAACATACATGAGAAAGCATACACTTTTCTGTTTATCCTAAATTGTGAAAGTATCCATCATCTGCCTTTCTCTGTCAGTCTCAAATCCATGAGAAATACTGAAGAACTAAATCCAGAGGACACAAAGTAGAAACAGGGGATGCCAAGGCTCTCTTTTGCATTATTGTGCTGAGTCAGCTCGGACAGCAAGGTATTACAGAATCAGGATGCAGAGAAAACAGACTTGAAGTTGGGGTTAAATAGCAACCAGGTATTGCAATCTCAAAAACTTACGTTTTAATTTCTAAATCTCCGATTTCCATACACACAAGAGTTAAATTCACTTCCAACCTTGTTACCAAGACTTTTGCAGAAACAAGTAATTGATGCCTCTGACATGTTGCAGCATGAAAGCAGGAAGTCGAAAGTCTAATTAAGTAAACTTGTTCGATAGCAAGCATATCTATTAGTCAGTGATACAAGTGTCATCAAGTTGATGAATGTATAAATCTTTCATAAAGCATTTGAATGGCTCCCTGACAGTCATTTGTCCCCAGGTGTACATAGTTATCCATACTAGAATATGAGATTAAGGCATTTAAAAAAAAACTTTTGTTTTCACTGTGAAATATAATGTATTGAAAAGATCACAAAACACAGACATGAAGCTTAATAGATTAATATGAAGCAAGCACTCATTTAAGTAGGTCGAGAAATACAAAATTGCCAGCACCTCAAAAGCTTCCAAGTGAAGCTTTCCAGTAACAAATCCTTCTGCCAGCACCTCTCCCTTGAAAGTAAAAGATTAGTGTGATGCCTGTGCTGCTTCCTTGTTTTATTTTAGAGTTATATCACTTTAATTTGTGTTCTTAAACACTTTTTAATAAATACTTTTTATTGGTGCATTGTAGTCTCACTTCATAACATAGTTCAGAGTGATAGTGGCACACATGCACACAGCACTTGGTGAGCTTCCCCACACACCCTACCCTTCCCCAAACATGATCGTTCTTAAACTTTTGAGACTAGTTTTGCTTGGTTCATTAGAGTCACCCATATTAATTTATGTCACTTTATAATATTCTACTATAGGACTGTAGACACTCACTCTGCTAACACAGACGACTGAGTTGTTCCCAATTTGGAGCTTTCAAACAACACTCTCAGAAGTATTTTATATAGGACTCTGGTATCTATCTACACATATGTGGGAGTAAATATATGCAGCAATGATATGCTTTATTTACTGATTGTTATTTACCATATGTGTATGTTTTATTTAAAGAGAACTCTAAGGAGTTGGGAAGCGGTGGGAAAACTTAAATTCCTATGAATGCCATATTAGCCTTATAATGGTTATACCAGCCAATATTCATTATGTCAATTTTAAAATTTTAGTCACTATGGTGAATATTAATTATAATTTTGTAATGACATTTGGCAATGTTTCATATATTTATTTGATTTATGGACAACATTTTTATTGTGAAGGAATTTCTATGCCTCTAGCTCATTTCTCTATGGATTTCTCTATCTTATCTTTTGTTATTGATTGATAGGAGATTCTCACTCTCATTTGTCCTTATTATGTGTCGCATACATTTCTCTTATATTTGTGATACTCTTGTTCTTTATAGGTAGCAGAATATTTTTCTTCTATTTAGCCTGTCTCTTATTTTCTTAATGGTATCTCATTGATGAAAAAATGTTCTTTTTTTTTTTTTTTTGCGGTACCCGGGATTGAA
>PVJS01061571.1:0-10958 GCA_004027185.1 Glis glis | reverse complement strand
AGAGAGAGAGAGAGAGACAGGGAGAGAGAGAGAGAGAGAGCTGAGGCTGGCCGCGAACCCGGATCCTCCGGTCTCCGCCTCCCAAAGTACTGGGATTACAAGCATGTGCCACCACGCCCGGCTCCATCCATTTTCTTATAAATGATATTATTTTGTTCTTCTTTATTGCTGAGTAGAATTCCACTGTGTGAATTTCCCATAATTTTGTAATCCATTCGTCTGTTGATGGACACCTAGGGTGGTTCCATAATTTGGCTATGGTGAATTGTGCTGCTATGAGAACATGGGTATGCTGGTACACCAATCTATTCTGTATGGTGATAAGTGGTGGTGATGGCTAGGATCACTGGCTAGGGATCCTAAGGTTTATTCAATGAAAATATGCAGCAAAATAGCTAATTATTCTAGGCAAACTATAATGATGATAGCTTTTAATACTCACTGACAACTTAGTATGTGCTTGACATTATACTTAGTGTTTTACATGCTCTATCTCATTTAATACAACAATCATGTGAGAACTATTATTGTCCCTGTTTCATGGAGAGGAGACTGAGGCTAGGGGTGCTAAGTAACTGGTCCCAGTAACAAAACTAGTAAATGCTATATCTGGCATTCAGATGCAAGTCTTACTCTAAAATGCATGACCACAATCACTACTGTTTCCCACGTCACAGAGCATTGAGATTATATGTGAAATCTAGAAATGATGAATGGATTCACTGTTTGTGTCTTCCCAAATTTCACATGTTGAAACCCTAACCATCGATGTGATGGTATTACGAGGTAAGGCCTTTGGGGGGTGATTAGGATTAGATGAGGTGATGAGGTGGAGCATCATAGGTGAAATCAGTACTCTTTTTTTTTGGTACTGGAGACTGAACCCAGAAGCATTCTACCTCTGAGCTATACCCCTGACCTTTTTATTTATGTATTTATTTATTTATTTATGTATTTATTTATTTATTTATTTATTGCGGTACTGGGGATTAAACCCAGGGGTACTCTACCTCTGAGCTACACCCCCAGCCCTATTTTTTATTCTTTATGTTGAAACAGGGTCTCACTAAGTTGCGGAGGGCCTTGACAGGGTCTCACTAGGTTGCTGAGAGTGTCGCTACATTGCTGAGGCTGTCCTTGAACCTGTGATCCTCCTGTCTCAGCCTCCCATGTGCTAGAATTACAGGTATATGCCACCATGCTCAGCTATCAGTATCCTTTTAAGAGTCCCAAAAGCATGCTACCCTCTGTTCTCTGCCAAATGAGGATACCACAAGAAGTCAACTGTCTACAATCCAGAAGAGGGCCTTTAAAAGAACCTCACCATGCTAGCACCCTGTTCTTGAACTTTGAGTTTCTAGAATGTGAGAAATAAATTTCTGTTATAAGCAACATGGTTTATGGTATTTCTTTTAGAACATCCTGAACTAAGACCTATATGATAAGAATGAAGAGCATTAGCATCTCTTTCTCCCTCTGCAGAAAAACTATACACAATGGGGAGAGCTTGGACTTCAGGATCAGGAAGACCTAGGCTATAAACCTAGCACTGCTACTCGAAAGCTGTATTAATTGGAGCAAACTATTTAAGCCCCCTTTTCATCATGCAATAGAACTAATTGTTGCTATATCAGAATTTTTTGTTTTATTTTGTGGATGAGCATTGGATAACATAATGCACTTATAATACTTTGTGTCATAGTACATGGTTCATAAAGGGTAGATATTATTAGTGTTCCCTACTTCTTCACCTGAGTTGGCCATATTTCCTTTGCAATAAGACAGCTTAATGGGTTGAATCATTCATGTTGTATATATAGACAAAACTATGCAAACCAGTGACTGGTGAGTTTATGTGAATACATTGTTGAAATAGCATTAAGCACTCTGCTACATTCTTTTTTATCACAGTACAATCATGGTAGTATTTGTTTGTAAAGCATAATTATTACTATTTGATCACACAAAGTTATTAAATGCCAATACTGAATAATAGAAACATTAGAACTATTTCTATTATTTGATGTTCAAAGTTCTCTTGGTACTTAAACTTAATAAAAATACAAATAGTAGAAACTGAGACTGACAAGGAGACTGACAGGTAAGTAGCAAAAGAAATTGAAGCTAACATTTCTTTATGTAGGAGTGACTCATACCTGTCAATTGGAAGAATCTAGAAATGCACATTTTCCTCCTTCTGATAAAAGAGCTCACATTTATAAAGCAATATTAAGTGTTTCACTCAATCAATCTGTCAGTGTTATACTATACCCCCACATATAAAGATCTGTATTATGAATTATGTGCTGATTTTAAAAAATCCCAAGTACCTAGGTCCTTCTTAACCTTAAAAGAAATAAAAACTATGTGGGTATATATGTATATAAAACTCTACATATAAAACTATGTATATATATGAAATTTATTAAGAAGACATATAAGTTCACACTACTAATTATAATGCTATAAATAAAAGAATGAAAATGAAATTGAATTATTCCAAACAAACCTGAGGTAGATTCTGATTTGTTCTTTATTTCAGGGCTGAGTTCTGCTGGCAAAGGCACTGAATGTTTCAGGACATGAGTTGTTTTTGCAGGTATTTTTATTTCATCAGGGCTCCCTGGCTGTTCACGCCAAAAAAAAAAAAAAAAAGAAATCCTTCAAAAGTAAGCCATTTTACTAAAAGAATTAAATATCCTAAGAAAATTATAGCATGCCAAAATATTGTGACTCCTTTATCTACTTTTGTTTTATCATTGACTTCTGTCCAGTATCCCTATTACAAGCCAACACTCACTCAAACAAAACTCATTTCTACCTTTTTGGTCCATTTACACTCTACCTTAGTTCTTTCTTTAGATTCAGGGAGTGATTCTTTTTTGTTGTTTTTTGTCCACAATGATTTAATTGCTTCATAAGTTTTCTGGCTTGTAGCATATGCCTTCATCCCAGTTACCTATTCAAACAAAAATTGAGCCAAATAAACATAAATTTGTAAATGTTAAATGAAGAACATTTAAAAATTCATATCAGGTATTTTATATAAACACCCAGTACAAATATAATAGCAAAAATATAACCCTCTAGATCATATATAACACAAAGTACCATTTCCCAAATCTTATATTAAAAAGTATATCTCATGTAAAAGGCTAATAAATGTATAATTTGTATTCACAATATAACATGTAAATTTAAAATTATGTCTACTTACTATAATTATTGTTATGATTATTATATTTTTCACAGTACTGGGGATTGAGCACTGTACCACTGAGCTATATTTCTAGTCCTATTTTATAATTCTAAAATTATTTTTCCAGATTTATTGAAGTATGACTGGCAAAAATTGTATTTATTTAAGGGGTATAACATGGTATTTTAATGTAACTATACCTTTTTGTGATGATTCTTGCAGTCAAACTAATTAACAAATCCATCAAATCATAGTTAGTTATCTTATGTGTGTGTGTGTGTGTGTGTGTGTGTGTATCTGTGGTGGATATCCAAGATTCCCAGTGGATGCCTGAAACTGAGGATAGGACTGAGAATTTTTACTGTTTTGTCCTTTCCCTTCCCTTTTTTTTCCTTTTTCTTTTCTGTCTGTCTTTCTTTCTTGTGGTCTGTCTGTCTTTCTTTTCTGTGGTACTGGGGATTGAACCCAGGGACGTTCTACCTCTGAACTATACCGCCAGCCTTAATATTTATTTTTTATTTTAAAACAGGGTTTCACTAGGTTGCTGAGAGTCTCACTACTTGCTGAGGCTGTCCTCGAACCTGCAATTCTCCTGTCTCAGCCTCCCAAGTACTGGGATTATGAGCGTGCACCACCATGCCCAGCTATACTATATATATATGTATGTATATATGATAGTTTAATTTATAAAGTAGGCATTGTAAGATATTAACCAGAACTGCTGATAAAATAGGACAACATAATGTAAAAGTTATGTAGGTAGTCTGTCTCAAATTTTATTGTACTGTAAAACTTAGCAACTTCAGCATACAGTTTTTTTCCTTAAGTCAACTTTCACCTTTTCACTTAAAGAAAGCACTTTATAATAAAGCTTCTTTTTGGCATATCTAAGTAGTGCCTGGACTACTGCTCTTGTGTTTTAGGTCCATCATTGAGTAAAATAAGAGTTACTTGAACACAAGCACTGAGATAATGTGACAGTTGATCTGATAACCCAGATGGCTACTAAGTGACTAATGAGTGGGCAATGTGTGCAGTATATATCCACGGAACACAGCAATTAGTCAATGATTCAAGACCTGGGCATGATGGAACAAGATTTCATCATACGACTCTTTATTGCACCCAAATTAAAACATATGAACTGTTTATTTGGGGAAATTTTTACTTAATACTTTTGGGTGGTGTTTGACTGAAACCTTGAAAATGAAACTACAAATAAGGGAGCAATACCTACATACACACACACAACATTTTAAAACAAATGGCATGTTGATATTTATTGATCTACCAAAATGGATGAAGTAGATCTACATGTGCTAGCATGGATGGAAGTCCATGACAGACAAGTGAACTGGAAAAAGAGGCAACAGAAAAGATCACACACTACAATCTCAATTATGTTTTAAATTAATTTTTTTAAAAGTCATACATATGTACCTTTAGTTTGATTTCCTTTTTATGTATGAATGCTATCAAACTCTCTCTCTATATATACTTTTTCTGAGATTTAATTTTTAAAAGCTTAACAATATGCCATAGAAATGTTTCCATATTAGTTTATATACCAATAGGTCTACTTTAAAAATAATTTCATCATTTAGTATTCTATAATGGATGCAATACAACTCCTTTAACAAATCCCCTGCTGATGGGCATATGGGCTATTTCCCTTTTTTGGGGGGAGATGGCCAATTATAAGCAATGCTGAAACTACCATCCTTATACACATAACTGGGATCATACATCCTTGTGGTTTCGCCTCAGGATAAATATCCAGAAATGAAATTTCTGGATTAAAAAGTATACACATTTTGCCAAATGTGGTGGCACATGCCTGTAATCCCAATGCTTGAGAGATTGAAACATGAGGATCACAGGTTTGAGACCAGCGCACAAGAACTTAGCGAGACCATTTCAACATTTACAAAATAGAGCTGGGGCTGTAATTCTAAGGTAGAATACCCTGTGATTCAATCCCCAGTACCACACACACCGGAAAAAAAAATCGAGTATACACATTTTAATTTCTGGTAATATTACCATACTACCCTCCAGAAAGTTGGCAATATATGGCCACAATTTATACTGCCACCAAGAACACAGTTCTATTTTCCTACCCTATTTATCAGCAGTGGTATTATGAATCTTTTAAATCTTTTCAAGTTGAAAGATTAAAAATCAGTATGTATGGCTTGGGATGTAGCTCAGCAGAACAGCACCTGCCTAGCATACATGAGGTCTGGGTTCAATTTCCAGTATCACACACACACAGGCAAAACAACTCCTCCCAAAACTAACATATAATGATCATTTCTTTGACTGATGATAAAATCTAGTATCTTTCATACATTAGGTTAATTATATATCTTTTATAGATTGTTCATGTATTTTTTCCATTTTATTAGAGGGCATTAATCTTTTTCTCATGGACTTATAGGAGTTCCTAATACATGAAGGATATTAGCCCTCTGTCATATGTATTACAATTATTTTCCTCAGTTTTTCATTTATCCATTAACTTTGTATAGGGTATCTTGTGATATAGAACTGTAATTATTTTGGTGCACTCAAATAAGTCAGTTTTTTCTTTGATGGCTTTTAGACTGTGTTTCCCTTAAGACCTTTCCTGTCTGTAATGGTTTGGATTTAGAATGTCCCCCTAACCCTCATAGAAACATTCTGTTTCGGTAAACACTCTCACTGCTGTAATCCAAAACGAATGACCACACAACTTAGAGGAAGGAAGATTTATTTTCTCACAGTTTTTGGAAATTTAGAGGTTTAGTCCATGTCAGGCCGGGTCTGCAGAGCTCAAGGCATAATGGCAGGAAATAGAGAGAGTGAGAGTACTAGGCACTGCTCTCACATCATGGAGGCAGGAAGCAGAGAGAAAGCAGGGGGAGAAGAAATATTATATAACCCCCAAGGTTACACCCCCAGGGACCCCTCCTTAGCAACCAAGCCCTGCTTCCAACATTGCTAACTTGTTTCCGTGAGAGCTAGGGGGACATTCTAAATCCAAATCATTACACTCCACAGCTAGCCTCCTAAACCTCATGGCCACCTCACAATGCAAAATGCATTAAGTCCATCTCCAAGAGTTCCCATAGTCTTAACAGTTCCAGCATCAATCAAAAGTCCAACGTCTAAAGTCTCCTCTGAGACTCAAGGTAAACTCTTGGTTGTGAGCCCCTGTAAAAACAAAAAGTAAGTTACATACATCCAATGTACAATGGCACAGAGTAAACATTTGCATTCTAAAAGGGAGGAATATGGCCATAGAAAGAAGGAATGGAACCAAAACAGTAAAGAAATCCAGCAGGGCAAGCATATAATCCTGCAGCTCCACTTATGGCATTTGTAGCACATAGTGGTGAGATACGATCTCCATAGGGCCTTGGAAACCCCTTCCCTATGGCCTGGTTGATTGCAGTGGGTGGCATACTAACTCTTCTAGTCTGTTTTTATGGCTCACAGCTTGCAGCCTTTCCTCATGGCCATTTCACATTTTTGGCATCTCTAAATCTAAGGGGTTTTCCTTGGAACCTTGCCTTCACCCTCAGAGCTTCACAAATTGCTCGATTTGGGCCTGCCTGCAGAGATTCTAACCCTGCCACACATTGCCTGGCTTCCCAGGCTTTCCTTTGAAATCTGGGGCGAAGCCTCCATAACCCCTTTTTCCTAGCAAAGCCAGCATTACTGTGAGCACTGAGATGAGACCCACTGCAGCAAAAAAGGTAGTCATGTCTCCTTTAATCACTGCCACAGGGCCCTTTTCAATCACAGCCGCTGGGCTGGCCTCCCTCCGGGCCACTGCTGGCCCACCTCCACCATGTCCACTGCTGGTCCCACCTTCATCATGGCCACTGCTTCCTCCTTTCTTTTATCCATCTTACTTCCTCCCACAACATCGTCTCTCTGGGCCCCAATTTTACACATGTCTTTCTGGCCAAACTGCAAATCTATATATAGTCTCTCCGCTTTAATTCCCAGAAATTCAGTGTACAATTCAGTGTATGCAGACATCAATGTCCTTAATGCAGTTTGGATACTTTACTGTCTAGAGATTTCCTCCACCAGCTTAACCAGTCCATCATCTTTAAATTCAGCCTCAAGCAAAGTTTCAGGACACAGGCAAAATGCCTATAAGTTCTTTGCCAGAATATAACATGTGTGGCCTCTATTCCATTTTCCTATGGAGTCCTCTTTGCCCTCTAAAATATGAACACTCTCTACCCTTCACCTTTCTAGCCACATTCTGGCCCTTCCAACTTACTATCACAAATCAGTTCCAAAGTCTCACAATCCACATGGTCAGACTTAGAAATAGCCGTGAGCCTACTCCTTTGGTATCAATTTCTGTCTTGGTCAACATTCTCACTGCCATGATCCAAAACAACTGACCATACAACTTATAGGAGATAGGTTAATTTGCTCACAGTTTTGATTTAGAAATTCAGTCCATGTCAGGCGGGTTTGTGGGCTCAAAGCATGGCAGCAGAGATGAAAGTGCTAGGCTCTGCTCTCATATCATGGAGGCCGGAAGCAGAGAGAGAGAGCAAGGGAAGGAGGAACCATATAATTCCCAAGGCCACACCCCCAGGAACCCCTCCTTAGCAATCAAGCCCTGCTTCCAACATTGTTACCTTGTTTCCATGAGGGCTGGGGGGACATACTAAATTCAAACCACTACACGATCTCAATATCATACAAATATTTCTTTTTTCTTCTCATCTTTTTAATATCATTTTATGATTCAATCTTTATTCCCTTTAGAATTGATTTTTGCATGATAACTTGTAAAGGTCTTAAGTAGTTTTCTGAACAGCCAACTATACCAACACATTTCTTGAACAATCCATCATTACTTTATACACTGATCTGAAAAGTCATCTTTACCATACACCAATCCCTACCCTTATGTATACAAAGACACATTCAGTATAATTTATTGGACATTTTCTTTTATTCTCTTGATCTATTTTATTGTCTTCATCATAGGTTTCCAAAGTGGGTGATACTGCCCTCCCACAAGGGGCTTGAATGAAATATAGATACATAAAAGAACACAAATCTGTCATGGTATCTTTCTGTTTATTCACTTAAAAATGGTAGATCCCTGGGGGGGGGGAGGCTGAGTAAATTATTTTTTTTCTAAAAAGGAGGCAGTAGGCCAAATAAGTTTGGAAATCTATGATTTACACAATAGCTTAGTATAGTGACCAATACATGGTAGATGGGCAACAAATGCTGGTTGAATGAATGTCACTCTCCCTCCAAACACAGGATACTTTTATATGAATTAAATTTCTACATTTTGGAATAGCTGCCATATTTCAATTCATCCAGAAACAGAACATATCTCTAAACATATTCAAGTTTTTGAAAATGCCCTTCATATATAAGTACAATCACATAGTATTTGTCTTTCTGAGTCTGACTTATTTCAATTAACATGTCTTTCAAGTTCATTCATGCTATCACAAATGGCAGGGTTCCTTCATTATGGTTGAATAACATTTCATTTATACATGCACCACAGTTTATCTATTCATCCATTCATGGATATTTAAGTTGTTTCCAATTCTGGCTATCATGAATAGTACTGCAATGAATATGGGGGCACAAATATTTCTTCTAGATATGGATTCCATTTCCTTTGGATACATATCCAGTATAGAAAAGAGAATCAAAGCAGAGGGTTGCAAAGGGCTGGGGATAAAGGAAATAGGGAAATGTGGATCAAAGGGCACAAACCTAACCGGGTGTGATGGCACATGCTTGTAATCCCAGTACTTGGGAGGCCAAGATGGAAGGATTGCAGGTTCACGGCCAGCCTCAACTACTTATTGAGGCCCTCCGCAACTTAGTGAGATCCTGTTTCAAAATAAAAGAATAAAATACGGCTGGAGGTATAGCTCAGAGGTAGAATGTCTCTGGGTTCCATCCTAAGTACAACAACAAAAAAAAAGAAAAACAAAAAACCAACCAACAACAACAAAAAAACGGGACACAAACTGTTAATTATGGGATGAACAAGTTCTGGGCATCTAATGTACAGCATGGGTGGTGATGGATATATTAGTTTGATTGTGGTAATCACTACACATAATATATAAAGATTAATCATAAAATAAAATGCTATTAAAAATGAGAAGAAAAAAGATGAATATCTGTATGATTTTGAGATAGAAAAAAATACATAAATATATATAACCCATAGTATATCTTGAATATATTCAATTTTGTCAACTAAATATTTTATAATTTAAAAACTGTCCTTCAACAAAGTTTAATATTTTTAAAAATAGGTCTGAAAACATTATTTGGTAAGTTTATTCCTAGATATTTTGTAGTTTTCAAAGACTGACTACTTGTAAATCTTTTATATAAAGTAATAATGGAATCTCGTGAGGAAAATTATAAAAAGCAAAGAGTAATCCTATTTTAAAGTATATTTTCAAGATGGTGAATAACTCAAATGAGACTTTCATTTTGCAAAGGACCTCCTAGACTACTGTTTCTTAAACTTTATTAATCACAGATCCCTTGGAGAACCTCTTGAAAGCTATGGGCTTTCGGTGGGGGGGGCATGCAGTAGAAATGCTCTTACTTGACATCCTTTTAAGAGGCTTGTGTCTGATTAATCAGTCTTTTTTTCAAGTTGTATAGTAAATGATACTTATCGAAGCTTGAATATTCATCATTAGTATTCTCTAATATGCCAAAGTGTCTTTCACAAGTTGATTTGCCTGCTTACCAAGAATAAGTTGATTTTTTCCCACGTTTCTACATTGGTTTACTTGTAATTAAACAATTTAAATGTAATATAATATAAAATATGAGCATGAAAAAATTATTTTTAGGAAAATTAATTTAACAGCTTTGTAAAGACTCAGAAGTAAATGGCTAAAATAGAACTGCTATAAAATTAGAGGTGAACAATTTTAAAAGGCTGGAGAAATAAAAATCTAAAAGGATTCTGCACTTATATTATCTTTTAAATGTTTATAAATGTTCTTTCTATTAAAAAAACCTAGATAGGAATTTATAGAAGACATATTATATATATGGCTTATTATACTAAAGATGTTATGAATCTTCCAAAAAAAGCCCTCTTTAAAATAAATGAACATTTATGCTTTAATTTGAAATAAAATTTTGGATATTTATATATTTTAATAACTTCCTGCTTTAATATTTTCAGTTGCTAATTATTGGTCTTGATAATGTCAAATAAGAAGTCTTCTATTCTATACATGCAAGATTTCATACAGTTTTGAATGGGGGAGTCATAGACTCGCTTAAGTCTATCATGGATGTCAGATTAAGAAACCATATTCTCTATAATTTATTCTAATTTAACAAACATAAGATATAATATTATTATGTAACAGTCAAAATACAAGCAAGGATTTCAGTTCTAGGAACTTAAGTAACAATCTTTATTTACCATAGAAGTTTAGGAACTAACATTAACATCTCTTATAGAAATTTTTATTTAAAATTTGATACTTGTTTTGTTTTTCCTTTTGTTAAAATAAAATGTAATATCTTATTTTTAAAATAAAAAAGATGCATATTATGACCTTATTCTTATCCATGTTGTTATAGTTAGAATGGCCCCTTGAAGAGCTCATCAATTGGTGTTTGGAGCTGATGTAATTGAGTCATGAGGGTTGTAATCCCAGCAGTGGACATTGTGGATTTATCTGGGTGGTGGCCTGGGCCAGTAGGGTGTGGCTGAAGATGGGTC
>PVJS01061570.1:0-10955 GCA_004027185.1 Glis glis | reverse complement strand
TCTCTCTCTCTCTCTCTCTTTACCTAGTGAGGCCCTCTGCAACTTCGTGAGACCCAGTTCAAAATAAAGTATAAAAAATAGGACCGGGGGTGTAGCACGGAGGTAGAACACCCCTGGGTTCAATCCCTGGTACCGCAAAAAAAAAAAAAAGAAAAAAGAAAAGAAACCAGCTGTGAGATGTAGGAAAACACAAAAGCAATACTTGATTTACCTAAGTTTTCATAATTTCCATTCATGAAACAGTTCCCTAATTGGGGCCATGCTATATCCAGGGGTATAGAAAGAAGAAGTTGCTCTATTATTTTCCCATTCAAGTAGAAATAATTAGCTAAGGAACAAAACATGACTCATAAGTCTAGAGTGTTGGGTGAAAATTTTTTTTCTTTTAATTATCAAAATGTCTGCTTGTATAATAACTTCTCTGAGCTGAATTGTCATATACCTTACTTACCTCCCACAATTACTGGGGGATTAATGGAGATGGGGAGCTATAAAGTGTTTTATAAAACTTAATGTTCCATACATAAATGAGGTATTATTTTCATTGTGATTTATCAATAAGATAAAGCCACAGAAAGACTGCATCATATAGCCTTCAGGTAATTTTTTGCTTCAGTGATGGTTGAAAACATTTCATTTGGGGGAGTTGTTGATGGGGGAGAGTATCAAGAGTCCCCAAAGCTACAGAGAAAGTGATGATATTAAAGACACTAACAAATTAGGGGCAGAGGAAGGGCACCTGGGCTTGGAGAAAATTAGTTATGAATAAACAAAGAGGCTGAAGGAAGGAACAGATATAAAATTGATGTTTTCCTTTAATTTACCTAAAAGTTCCTGGGAGTACATTATAAAGTGAATTTATGCAATATAAAGGAGATCCATTAGACTGAATTTAAATATACAAATGTAAAATGTTTAGAAGAACCCTCATTTCAACTATTGTAGGAACTGCTCAGAATCAAAACCTCTTAGAATTTATTAAAGGTCAGCAGCCCACTAAGTAGATACCATCAATATTATGACTGTTTCTAATTTAAATTTTATTTATTATTAGGAAATCTTTAGTGTTTGAGTAATTTGGGGAGAGTGGAATATGCTAACCCTCCTCAGTTTATTTTGATCTTAATTCTCTTGTAAAGAATAATGTGTCAAGTTTTCCTTCTCAGCAACACCATCTCAGTATAAAACCCATCTCAAAGAAATTTGGTTCTCAATGATCGCTGGTTCTACCACAATGTGACTTGTCCCAAGCACCCAATTTCTATTTCTGGCTGAGGCCTGCTTTTTTCAGGATAAGTAGTCAAGAAACCATCCTGAATTCTAGTCCTGTCTAAAGTTCTCTTAATTTTAGAACTATGATACTGTATATACTAAAATGATAGTGGTAGCCTCATATTTATCAAACATTTGCCACATACTTGCCATGACTCATTTAATCTTGACAACAAATCCATGAGCTATATACTATTATTATGTTATAGTTTAGGTTTAGAATGTCCCCCCAAAGCTCATGTGTTAAAAACATGGTCCTCAGTGCCAGAGGTTCAGTGGTGGGGCTGGAGAAGATGGGTCACTAGGGGCATGGCCCTGGGGACTATAAATGTCCCTGGTACCCTCTCTCATATTCTCTGCTTCTGCCATGACTGTGAGCAGCTTTTTTGTCCCTGTGCCCTGTCACCATGATTTTTGCTTAAAGCCAGTCGACCATGGCATGAACCTCTAAAATTGTGAACAAAATGTGCCTTTCCTCCTCTAAACATTATCCCCACTTTTAGATGAGGAAATTGAAACACCATGAAAAAGTTAATTTGCCCAGGTAAGACTGAGCCATGTTTGCATCTAGGTGATGCAGGTCTTAACCACTAAACTGTATTGTCTCTCTGAGCTATATTTCTCCATTCCCAAACTTTTGAATCATCAGCAGATTAACACATATTTATCTCTAGCTCTGCCATATATATTTTTTTAAAAGTCTGTGCCTAAAGAATGCACTAAAAAAGGCAAGAGGCACATTTTAAGGGGAAAGATGAAAACATACTTTTATTATTCCTATTGAAGATGCAACAGAGATTTGTATAAGGAAATGAAAAATAGGCTGTCAAAGGTAAAGTTCTCATTTCCCAGCTTAAGTATCTGCAAATATGTGGTTTAAAAGGGAGAAGGCTTCCACTTCTGACGAGCCGAGTTTGTTTTAATTTGTGGTACTTGTACATCTTGTACCTGAGGAGCACTGGATATTTGTAATAAACTGTCCCAGTTGGTTTAAAACCAAAAACCAAACCAAATGAAAACAAAATGCAAACACACTCAAAGGGATATTTCCCCGTCTAGGCAAGAGAAAATCCTTCCAGCGTGGCCTGGCTTTGTCCTGCGCAGGTGCTGAGACGGCTTCCTCCACTTCCTCAATGTCAGCTCAGCGTGATCTCAGCAGCTTGAACAGCCTCCCTGTAAACTACTGAAGGACACTGATAAGACTAGTTGGGAGAGCCGGGCGTGGTGGCTCACGCTTGTAATCCCAGTACTTTGGGAGGCGGAGACTGGAGGATCCGGGTTCGCGGCCAACCTCAGCTCGCGCATGCGTGTGCATGCGTGGGCTCTCTCTCTCTCTCTCTCTTCCTGTCTCTCTCTCTCTCTCTCTTTCTCTCTCTCTCTCTACTTAGTGAGGCCCTCCGCAACTTTGTGAGACCCGGTTTCAAAATAAAGTATAAAAACATAGGGCCGGGGGCGTAGCGTGGAGGTAGAACGCCCCTGGGTTCAATCCCCGGTACCGCAAAAAAAAAAAAAAAAAAAAGACTAGTTGGAAAAAGAAAAAGGAAAAAAAAAAAAAGAAACAGAACACTATTCTGTTCACTAGCAGCTTTCAAATAATGTGAATTATATACAGGATCCTAAAAGATTTCAAATACAGGTCCATCTCATTTTACTGTGTTTCACCTGATTGTACTTCACTTTGGTATTGTGTTTTTTACAAATTGAAAGTTTGTGACTATCCTACATTTAGAAAGTCTATTGGTGCCGTTTTCTAGCTGTTCAGATAATCACTAGCATTTTTATCAATAAAGTATTTGGGGGGGAGGTATTGGGATGTGAACCCAGGGGTGCTCCACCATGAGCTACATCCCCGGCCCCTTTTATTTTTTATTTTGAGACAGGGTCTCTCTAAGTTGCCCAGGCTGACCTCAAACCTACAATCCTTTTGCCTCAGCCCCCTGAGTGGTAGGATTACAGGCATGCGCCACTGCACTGATTTCAATAAAATATTTTTAAAACATTGGGGTTTTTTTAGATATAATGATATTTTATTTTTAGACATAATGATATTGCATATTTAATAGACTGTATCAGTGCAGATATAGCTTCTATAGGCACTAGGAAACTAAAAGCTTCATGTGAATCACATTATTATGATATTCACTTTATTGATCTTGAACTGAACCTGCAATATCTCTGAGGTATGCCCATAGTGATCAAGAGGAACTTGTTTATAGTCCTAGTATAAACTATGAGTCTCATCTCACCAAGACACTGGTAGGAATAAAGGGGTTAGAATTTCCCTCCTGGTGGACATGATCAAAGCTCGGTATAGCCTGTATTGAAACATGACAGTAAAACTCACTAATTTTTACAATTAATATGTGTTCACAATCATAATAATAATTAAATAAATGTTTAAAATTTCCCTCTTGGTGTGGCCACACTCCCGTCTGTCACCATTCCAGTCCTGTTGGTGTCTCCTCCGTCTTGCTCTCCTCTGCATCTTACACTGATCTGGCTAGTGCTGTTATTACTTCAACATGTAAACAGCCAAAGAGAACTCTGTATGCAGCTGTTCAAAGCTCAGTCCTCATAGCCATGTTTCCTAAACTCTTGGGATTATTGGCCCTTTTGGGAATCTGATGAAAGCCATAGATGTTCTCACCAGAAAAATACTCCAATACATAAGAGTTTGTACACAATGCTGTGAACTCTGAGACCAACCCCTAGACACCAGTGTAAGAACCCTGGCCTTATTTGCTTTAAATCAAAGGATGTTGTTGGGGACATAGGCTCCTTCTTTTTCTAAATTTTGGTACATTAGAATTATACACAGTAGTGGGATTCATTGTGATATACTCATATATGCATATAATGTAATTTGGTCGATTTTATTCCTCAGTACCTCCCCTTTCTTTCCCCTCCTCCCTCTCTCAAACCCACTTCTTCCACTCATATGGTCTCCCTTCTATTTTCATGAGATCCCCTTTGTCCGCCTTTTTCTCTCAAGATCCCATACATGAAAGAAAACATATGACCTTGACGTCCAAGTCTGATTTATCTCAACATGATGTTCCATCCATTTTCCTGCCGATGGCATACTTTCATTCTTCTTTATGGCTAAGTAAAACTCCATTGTGTGTATATATACCACATTTTCTTTATCCATTCACCTGTTGACAGATACCTAGGTTGGTTCCATAACTTGGCTTTTGCATATTGTGCTGCTATAAATATGAGTATGCATATATTGCTATAGCATGCTGACTTTAGTTCTTTGGTAGGAATAAAGGGGTTAGAATTTCCCTCCTGGTGGACATGATCAAAGCTCGGTATAGCCTGTATTGAAACATGACAGTAAAACTCACCCAGGTATATCACCAAGGAGTGATATAGCTGAGTCATATGGTGGTTCCATTCCTACGCTTTTGAGGAACCTACATACTTCTTTCCATAGTGGTTGTACTAATTTATAACCCCACCAACAGTGTATAGAAGTTCCTTTTCCCCCATATCCTCATCAGCATTTATTATTATTTGTATTCTTGATGATTGCCATTCTCACTAGAGTGAGGTGAAATCTCAGTGTAGTTTTGATTTTCATTTCCCTGATTGCTAAAGATGTTGAACGTTTTTGATATATTTGTTGGTCATTTATATTTCTTCTTTTGGGAAATGTCCATTTAGTTTGTTCATTTATTGATTGAGTTATTGGGGTTTTTTGGTGTTAAGTTTTTTTGAGTTTTATATATTCGGGATATTAATCCTCTGTCAGAAAGTAGCTGGCAAAGATTTTCTACCATTCTGTAGCCTCTCTTCATGCTCTTAATTGTTTCCTTTGCTCTGAAGAAGCTTTTTAATTTAATCCCAGGGGATGCAAGCTCCTTCTTGCACTTTGCCATCTGCATTTGACTGTTTTCCTTTGCTGTAATAAAATACCCGGGGCTGAGTACTTTATAAAGAAAAGAGGTTTATCGAGCTCATAGTTCTGGAGGTTGAAAGTCCAAGATCAGGTAGCGCCATCAGTACGACCTTTGGTGAGGACCTTTATAATTACATCACAAAATGATGGATGGCATTGGGGTGAGAGCACACGTGAGAGGGAGAGAGCAGTGACATGGTGAGACAGAAAGCACAAGGGACTCAGGGGCCAGGCTTGCTCTTTTATACCAACCCTCTTCTGAGAACTAGCCAGGGTCCCAAGAGAGCTAAGTCAATTCTTTCTGAAGGCAGCACTCTGATGACCTGATTACTCGCCTCTGGGCCCCACATCACCTCCCAGCACTGCGACACGGAGGACCAAGCTCTTAACACACAGACCCTTGGAGGACACTCTCCTCCTATATCCAAGCCATAGCACCGTCCACGGTGTCTCCGTTATTCTTATGTCTCAGATAGTTGGGGCAAATGCTCCAGCCATTATAAATGCACTTCAGGCAGGAAGATGGGAGGTAAAGATAATTTCTAAGGACATCTTCCTGGAGTTGCACATAAAACTTATGCTGCTGTGCAGGAATGGCTCTGTGACACTGCAGTGAAACAGGTAGACACCATCTTAGCATTGTTAATACATTTATGTTTGAATTTGTTTCATAAGTGAAGTCCAATGGGACCAAGGGGCATATACCAGGGGTTTGAAGCCCCAGCTCATACAGGGTGCCAGCTCCTGCCTCCTGTCACCTCTCTGGGACCAACTCTGTGCTGCTGGCCCCTCTCCTCTTGACACTCTGGGACTCCCAGTCTCCCCCTTACCTCTCCACATAGCAATGCTGCGGCCAGCTGACCTCGACACATGGGCCCAGGACTGGTTGGTGTCAGGCAAGCACGTCCCGTGGCATCTTGGCCCAGCAAAGTGGTGGTGGTGGTCTCCACCCTGAGCTGCCAGCACCACAGCAAACAAAGCAGACAGCTTACTGGAACGAGCAGGTCCCTTTCAGTGTAACTGCCTCTAGTGTTCTGGTTTGTGAAGGTTGTCCCCAAGGTCACCAGTCTGCAGAGGGTTGTAGCAGCAAGACTGAGGGAGGAGGAAATGCCTGGCCTGGCTTCACACTCTCCACTGGGACACTGAACGAAGGTCTGGCATTTGGCAGGAGGGTGATCCCAGCAATCCTGTGGGCTGCTCTGCTGAATCTCAGAAGTGAGGGACTCTACTAGCTGGACCGGTATCTGGGTACTTGTGGGAGCAAAATAAAATAGCAAATAAAAATCATCCCGACAGGTCAAGAGAGAGATCCCAGAAGAAATGAAAGCGCTTCATATTTAATACCTTTAACAGCACCTTTTTCCTGCTTTTTCAACAAACAGTCCTGCATTTTCTTTTAGCACTGTGTTCCCTGAATTATGTAGCCCATCCTTCTGTGTCTCACAGGCCAGCCCACAGAGAGCTGCAAAAGGAGGCTGAGAAATCCAGTCTTTATTCTGGGTGGCTGTGCCCAGCCAAAAATCAAGAGTTCCACTGTTAAACAATGAGCAAGAAACAGAAATTTCAAGACCACTGTCTCAGTTAAGGCAAAGCTTTATGCCACGGGGCCACCGTCCTCCAGCACAGGCTGGAACAGTAGCGCCTTGTGTAGCTCACAGTTCCCCTTTTATAGAGCAAGCTGGTGTGCAGAAGCAGATTTTTGCAGGTTATGGTCTAAATCAGCCAACCACAGAAAATTTTCCCTTATTTAGAAATAAAATGGTTAGTTTGGGGGAGTGGGCTGAGCACACAGGCGGGGGTCGGCTTCACGAGCTTTGTCTTTGTTCTGCGGTAAGGGCAGTAACTGGTTTCTCAGGCATTGTCCTAGGGGTGATAAGGGCAGGAACTGGCTTCATCCTTGGGGAACTGGCTTTGTCCTTGGGCGGTAAGGACAGGGAGTTTAATACTAAACTAGGAAGCAGGGCTATATTTTTGGCACATTATCACACTGCTATCATGGAAGATGAAGACAATGCATATTGGGGTAGATAACCAGCAGTTTCTACCATATAAGAAAGCACTTAAAATAATTACAAGGACCAAGTGTTATTGAAAATGCTTACAATTTTTAGCTCATTTAATCCTAAAAGTAATCATACTATTAGCCCCAGTTTACAGACACACACACACACACACAAAAAAACAGCACACAGAGATGAAGTATCTTGCCCATATATATCTGGCAAGCAATGAAGCTAGGATTCCAACCCAGGCAGTCTGGACTTCAAATCCAGGACCCCAACCCCTTTACATTACCACCTTTGCAGCTCTGCCTGCAAAACCTTCCATCTACGGCTGAGTAGGGATGCCCTAGCTCTCAAAATATCTTATAAAACCATCAGTCATGGGATCACCTGTACAGAGCTGCTGACATGTTTGTTTAAAATGCAACTTCCAGCCAGGCGTGGTAGCGCATGCTTGTAATCCCAGTACTTGGGAGACTGAGACAGGAGATTTGCAGGTTTGCAGCCAGTCTCAGGAACTGAGTGAGCCCCTCCACAACTTAGTGAGACCCCATTTTAAAATAGAAAATAAAATAGGACGGGTATAGCACAGAGGTAGACTGCCCCTGGGTTCAATCCCTAGTACCACAAAAAAATAGAATGATAAAATAAAATACAACTTCCTATCCTCTAAGTCAGACTTCTGCATCAGAATGCCTCAGGGTGAATCACCAAAACCTTCATTTTACGCAAATTCCCCAGGTGATTCCTACAAACTTTAAAAAATGTTGCTCAAACATTTTAGGGTACAATAAACTTCCTGGGATGAATGTGGTATGGGAAATTGTGAGGAAATAGACATTCATATTAATGCGTTGGTGGCATACAGGATAAATAATACATGGTGCCACACAGGAAAGCAAAAGCTTACGACCCAGTGGAGGGAAATTTGGCAACGTCTACCAAGATTCCAGACACATGGGCCCTGGGGTACAACCAGCAGTCATGCTCACAGAGATCTGTCCTACAGATAGACCGACACATGCATGAAATAACACATGCAAGGTTATTCGTGGTGGCATTATTGATAACAGAAAAATATGTAAACAATGCATGTACCCATCAGAGGAGACCTGGTGTAGTCTGTCCACACAGTGGATGTGCAGAAGAGTGAGAGAAATCACCAAGTTCGGATGTGGAGAAAATTTCCAGGACAGGTTGAGAAGTGGAAAAGGCAAGGTATAGAAGAGTGTGTACAGTCCTGGCAGGTGGGAGGATCACCTCTCCCCAGGAACAGCGTGCTCCCCAAGATGCCCAGTGAGTTTGCAAACGTAGTCTCAGGGCTGGGATGACAGGTGGGAGTCCTACAGGCAGCTGTGGTCCTCCTCAGTAAGCCCTGAGTATGCAGGCTCTCTGACAGCTCTCGTTAAAATTCATGGAGGTGTTTAAGGCCTCTCTTCTCTAGGCTGTGATCCTGTTCACCAATTCTGTGGCCATGGAAAGCATCTCATTACATCTCTTGGAGATGGGAGCCCAGCTTTGGAGCGTAGGATGATTCGGAGATCGCATTAGATTTCATCCTTTCCAATGGGAGAGGCTCTGCTTCATCCCGGGCTAGATTGTCTTGGGGACCAACTTTTTTCTTAAGTGCATTTGGATGATGGATGCTCTCCTTCCGGCTCCGTATGAAGCCTCTCTCTTATTGAATTTGGATCACTCGCTCCTGGCAGGCTGTTTTCTTCTGTGCCTAAGAGAATGCTTACGTTCTTGAGTGGAGACATGAGGGAGTCTCAATAACAGATTGTTCTCTAAAAATAGACCTCTCAGCCTTTCCTATTAAGCTAGGTGTCAAGGCTCAGAGTGAGCCGAGCAGTTTGCTAGAGCAAAAGCAGCATGGAGTGTTCCTTGGAGACTGTCATATATGGCTGTGAAACCCAGGCAGGCAGGCCTTAGAATCCGTCACCATTTAGAGGACAGGAACTCAGATGTCAGGTCAATGCTTTTTTGTTTACCTAAAAAATAAGGATAAAAATATATTCTGTCATCAGGAGGTAGATTAAATGGCTGATGACCTGTTAGCACAACAAAAATTCTGTCATCTTTCTGTTTGGCAACTAGATTAATTGATTCAGGGTTTTCTCATTACCCATACTGGCTCCAGAATGTAGAGTTGGAAAGACTTCATGTTACATTTTCCTGGCCCTTTTGTAAAATCAAAATATAAATTAACTATGTGAAAGAATGAAGGGGTGGCTGATAGACAGGAGAGGGAAAGCCCTCCTTGTTTATCCCCTCCTTGCTACCTCACTTTGGCACTTCAATCAGTTGCTCTAACTTAGTGAATGATTCAAACAACAAAGGCCCAAGGTTTATCTAGACCCGGGATGTCCAATAGAACTTTCTGTGATGATAGAGAAATGCTGTATACCTGGGCTATCCAATATGGTAACCACTGGCAAAATGTGGCCACGGAGCAGTTGAAATGTGGCTAGCATGACTTAGGGACTCAGAGTTTAATCGTATTATATTTCAATTAGTTATAATTAAAATGGCCACGTATAAATGACCAGGGGTTACCATTTGGACAGCATAGCTTCCCCAATGCTTGGAATGAGCATCAGGAATCATGATTTCTGAATTCTGTCCCATTTCAAGTTAAGATGGGAGCGATGTTATGTTGGTGCTGTGTGTATTACATGTCCATCTTATAGAATTTATAGAATATACAACTGGTCCTCACTTTCCCTTTGGATGTTCTGAGAGGTGTGGGCCATCCAGACTTTCTTACTGGATTCTGTGAACCAGAGATGTCAATGCCAAGCTGTGCTTTGACCGTGTTGGTCTATTTGCAAAAGAAAAAAAAAAGCAGAATTCAGTCCTAGAGAGGCAGGCTGATGTGAGACCAAAACCCATACACCACAAGGTGTGAAATCACAACATTGCACCTAATCTCACAAGTGAGAACACTTGATTTGCATATGTGTGCGCCTTGAGACTCAGAATCAATTCATCATTGATTTTAGAGACTTAACTCAGATGATACTCAGCTCCGCTCAATCCCGCTTATAATTTTTTATCTAGAAATAGAAAAGAACTAACTGCTACAGTGCAGTTTGTGGGATTGTGTTGATTAGGGCTAATTTACCATTGCAAAATAAACTTGATCTAGAGCATCTAACTCAGCTTCCTACAAGCACTCCCCGTTACCTTATTTATCCTTAGTCTGATAATTCAGCTCGTGTTTTCCCTCAGTCCCCTCAGTCATATTTTTAATTACCCGCATTCTGTTTCATGCTATTGATTAAGAAACAACAGAACAACCTGTTAAACAACCTACCATATCCTGCCAACAAAAATCCTCATCCCAAGGCCACATATTCTCATATCTCTAGGCTTCAGATAACTCCAGAGTTTTAAAAGATCTATATTTTATTAGTGCATTATAATTGTACATGTTAGATACACAGTGATATAGTCATGTGTGCACATAACATTATTTGATCTGCTTCCTTCCCCACACCTCCCCTTTCCCTTCCCCAGTCTCCTTCCACTATTCTACTTGTTTCTCCCCCAATTTTCATTAGGTCCCTTTTCTTTCCTTTTTTTCTCTCTGCATATGAGAGAAAACATGTGGTCCATGATTCCCTGAGTCTGGCTTACCTCACTGAACATGATGGTCTCCAATTGTATCCATTTTCCTGCAAACAACATAATTTTGTTATCCCTCATAGCTGAGTAAATCTCCATTGTGTGTATATCCCATACTACATTTTCTTTTTTTTTTTTTTTTCGGTACC
>PVJS01061569.1:0-10959 GCA_004027185.1 Glis glis | reverse complement strand
CTCTCTTTCAAAATTTTAAAAAGGGCTGGGGGTGTGGCTCAGAGGTAGAATGCCCCTGGGTTCAGTTCCCAGTATCACTAAAAAATAAAGTAAATCATCTATTGGGGGGGGTACTGGGAATTGAACCCAGGTGCATTCTATTTCCAAACTACATTCCCAGCCCTATTTTATTTTTATTTTGAAACAGGTTCTCACTAGGTTGATGAGAGTTTCACTACTTGCTGAGGCTGTCCTCTGAGCTACAACCCCAGCCCTATTTTTTATTCTTTATTTTGAAACAGGGTCTCACTAAGTTGCAGAGGGCCTCACTAAGTAGCTGTGGCTGGCCGCGAACCCAGATCCTCTGGTCTCAGCCTCCCAAGTACTGGGATTACAAACGTGTGCCACCACACCAGGAAAATTAAAAGATTTTTTTGTTGTTGTTGTTTTTGCGGTATCGGGGATTGCACCCAGGGGCATTCTACCTCCGAGCTACACCCCCGGCCCTATTTTTTATCCTTTATTTTGAAACCGGGTCTCACGAAGTTGCGGAAGCCTCACTAATTAGCTGAGGCTGGCTGCGAACCCAGATCCTCTGGTCTCAGCCTCCCAAGTACTGGGATTACAAGTGTGCGCCACCACACCCGGCTAAATTAAAAGATTTTTAAGTGGGAAAAACTCTTATTATTCAAAGATGATGTACTTACATAGAAAATAAGTTCATAGATAAATGTTGGGGAGGCTGTTGGACATAAAGACAATATGTAACACACCAGCAGCAAATGGTAGCAAAAAACACTTAACATTTTCAGTAGCATTAAAAAAATAAAGATTCAAGACATAAATACAACTGGGTGTGATGGCACATACCTGTAATCCCAGTACTTGGGAGGCTGAGACAAAAGGATCACAGGTTCGAGGCCAGCCTCAGCAACTTAGCGAGACCCTTGCTAAGGTTTCAAAATAAAAAATAAAACAGGGCTGAGATGTAGCTCAGAGGTAAAATGCCCCTGAGTTCAAACCCTAGTACCCCCCCCCCAAAATTTACAGGGATAGACAAATAGACCTATGAAAGAGAAAACAGAGATTAAAAAACAAATCCACCCAGATATTGAAACTTTGTTTGGGACAGATGTTGTTGCCAGTCACTAGGGAAAGAACGGAAATGGTGCTGGGTGCTATAGCTACTTGTTATAAATGTATCGTGTATGAGTCAGTGGTTACAGAGCTTGGGGGTGCTGATAAAGATGTCCTGAAACTAGATAGTAGTGGTGGTTGCACAGCTCTGTGAACATACCAAGAACCACTGAGTTGTACGTTTTAAAAGGTGAATTTTATGCTTTGTGAAAAATATGCCAACAAAACTTATAAAAATATAAAAAATTCGTCTGGGGATATAGTCAGCGGTACAGCGATTGCTTAGCATGCATGGGCCCTACGTTTGATCTCTAGCGTGTATCAATGCCAGATGGATTAAAATTTCTATGTGAAGGTCAAATATCTGAGAAGACCAAACAGCAATCTTTCACCACAAGAGGGCAGTTTGACCTTGAACTTTGGCTGTATACAGGACCTGGCTGGATAGGTTGTTTTCTGACCCAGAAGCTTCATAGCAGTAGCTGCAAATTAAGATTCTCCAGGAATGAACATGATCAAAGCTAGTGTTACAATTCTAATTTGAACTAGAATTTTCCTGAAGCCCATAACTTAAACATGATGACCAAATATTATTTTCATCTGAAAGCAGAATAAAAAAAGGATGTAGAGCCGGGCATGGTGGCGCACGCTTGTAATCCCAGTACTTAGGAGGCTGAGACCAGAGGATCCGGGTTCGCGGCCAGCCTCAGCTACTTAGTAAGGCCCTCCGCAACTTTGTGAGACCCGGTTTCAAAATAAAGTATAAAAAATAGGGCCAGGGGCGTAGCTCAGAGGTAGAATGCCCCTGGGTTCGATCCCCGGTACCGCAAATAAATAAATAAATAAATAAATAATAAATAAAATAAAAGGATGTAGACACAAATTCATGGTAAGAGATTTTAGGCCCACCATAAAGAGGTTGTTAAGCAAAAGCATCAACCACAAAGGAAGTTATGTGAGCACTTTGCATGGTAAATCACCTTTTTTTTTTTTTTGGTACCGGGGATTGAACCCAGGGGCTTTCTACCTCTGAGCTACATCCCCGGCCCTATTTTTTATACTTTATTTTGAAACCGGGTCTCACGAAGTTGCTCAGGACCTCACTAAGTAGCTGAGGCTGGCCGCCAACCTGGATCCTCCGGTCCGCCTCCCAAGTACTGGGATTACAAGCGATCACCTTCTATATACACTTGCAAACACACACGCAAAAACCCACATTTAATCTGTTACTTCAAGGAAGAGGGAACACTTAACGAGTGAGAAAATAATATCTGCATTTTGAAAGAATGCCTTTCAAAGACAATTGGCAAGAGATGTTTGGAAATATTTTCATCGTCATGTGATTTTAATGCCAAAAACGATGTATGTCATCTATAAAACTCTCCTACATGAACATAGCTAAAAGAAGTTTATCTGACCTATTTCTAGATCTTCCAAAAAGTTGTTTTTGAATGCTTTCATTTAAAATATGAAAATGAAGCTGGGCGTGGTGGTGCATTCTTGTAATCCCAGTACCTGAGAAACTGAGAGAGGAGGATCCTAGGTTTGAGGATGGCCTCAACAATGTAGCAAGACACTCAGCAATCTCTCCAGACTGTTTCAAAACAAAAAATAGAAATTAAAAAGGGCTAGGGGTGTAGGTTAGAGGTAGAATATTTCTGGGTTTAATTCCTAGTACCACACTATATATACATATATATATAGGCTCATATATATATATAGGCTATATATATGCACAGTGGTGCATGCCTGAAATCTCAGTACTTGGGAGGCTGAGACAGGAGGATTGAAGGTTCAAGGCCAGCGCATGATAACTTAGCAAGACCCTGTTTCAAAAATAAAAAATAAAATAGGGCTGTAGCTCAGAAGTAGAATGCTCCTGGGTTCAATCTCCAGTACCCTGAAAGTAAATGAATAAATAATAAAAGATGAAAATGCAAAAACTTTATTTACAAGAATAATTTGTTGATATCCAGGAAGATGGAAATTTGCTTAATCTCAATAAAAATCTTTATAACTGGTCGATGGAAATATTAATACTCTGATTTAGTAAATGAAGCCAACTCTTCAATTTGAATCCATAATTCTTTGCAAGATTTTTTTAAACTATTAGAGTCATTAACAACAAATATTAAAATAAACAAAGAAATGTTTATTGATGGTAAAATGAAACATACTTAAGAATAGTATTTAGAGCTGGGGATATAGCTCAGTAGTAAGACAGGTGCTTAGTATGTACAAAGGCCCTGGGTTTAATCCCCAGTAACACACACACACACACACACACACACACACACACACACACACAAACACAGTTTAATTCCTATCTCATCCTTTTAAAATTTCTATATGTAAAAATAAATATGCATATATAGGGAATACCAGCCTAACATTTGGAGTGTCCCCACAAATGTTTGAGGATCATAGTTCTATTTGCTGGTAAAGCAAACCACATATTAAATATCAGGTAATCTCAATGATAAAATTTCATAAAAAATATTCCTTATCCAGGGTAGATCGCTTTCCAAGAAGAAAACCCAGAAAGTGGTACATCTCAAATCAGGTATTAAGACATAATAATAATAATAATAATTAATAAGCCTCAGCTACTAGTGAGGACTTCTGCAACTTAGTGAGACCCTGTTTCAAAATAAAGAATAAAAAATAGGGCTAGGGGTGTAGCTCGGAGGTAGAATGTCCCTGGGTTCAATCCCTGGTACCAAAATAATAATAATAATATTCTTTTTACTTTATTTACTTATTTATTCTTGTGGTACTGGGGATTGAACTCAGTGGCATTCTACCGCAGAGCTGCACCCCAGCCCTATTTTATTTTTTATTTTGAAACAGGGTCTCACTAAGTTGCCAAGGCTGGCCTGGAACCTGGCGATCCTCCTGTCTCAGCCTCCTAAGTTATTTTTTGAGGCAGGATCTTCCTGTGTTCCCCAGGCTGGTCTCAAACCTGGGCCCAAGCGATCCTCCCACCACAGCCTCCAAGGTAACTGGGACTACAGGCACATGCCACTGTGCCTGGCTAAAGAATAATTCTTAAAGTATGGTCAATGGAGCCCTGAGGCTGTGAAGTCAGACTGTTCTCATGACACCACCAAGACATTGTTACCTTTCTCACAGTATTGGCATTTAACCTGATAACACAGAAGCAAGGGGAGGTAAAATTGCTGAAGCCTTAGCATCAATCAAGGCACTGACTCAAAATGAGTGGTTTCATTCTTTACTGTCACATACTAGGAAGGAAGGAAGGAAGGAAGGAAGGAAGGAAGGAAGGAAGGAGGGAGGGAGGGAGGAAGGAAGAAAGGGAAGGAAGGAAGGAAGGAAGGAAGGAAGGAAGGATAGAAGGAAGGAAGGAAGGGGAAGGAAGGAAGGGAAAAAAAGGCATATTTCACTTAAGAATGCCCTTGATGAGACAGTAGAAACTCTTTATTAAATCTTGACTCTTGAGTACATATCCTTTTTTTTTTTTTTTGTACTGGGGATTGAACCCAGGGCATTCTACCTCTGAGCTACACCCAACCCTATTTTATTTTTCATTTTGAAACAGGGTCTCACTCAGTTGTGGAGAACCTCACTAAGTTCCGAGGCTGGCCACAAACCTGCAATCCTCCTGTCTCAGCCTCCCAAGTACTGTGATTACAAGTGTGCGCCACCACACCAGGATGAGTACATACCTTTTTATTTTTGTTTGTGATAAAATATGAGGCATACATACACAAAACACTTCTGTACATCCTAGCATGATGGCTGCATTGAAGAAAAGGAATTGGTACAACTTTTCTGAATTAGAAGCTAAACTGCTTTTTTTCATGGAATCCATTTACTAATGACTGACACAAACTGGTATTTAGAATCAGGTAACTTGGAGGCATTTTCTCCAAAACAAATGAAAGAAGCTGGGCGCAGTGGCGCACACCTATAATCCCACTTTTTGGGAGGCTGAGACAGGAGGTCACAGGTTCTAGGCCAGCCTGGGCAACTTAGTGAGAGCCTCAGCAACTTAGCAGAGACACTGTTTTAAAAAAGGAAAGGACTGGGGGTGTAGGTTGAAGGTAGAATATCCCTGAGTTCAATCCCCAGTACCAAACAAAAACAAAACAATAATGAAAACAAACTAACCGTACCACTTTAAGGAACACAAAGTATTTGTTGCCAATGATAACATTGGAGCTTTTAAGTGAAAATTAAAGTTTTAGAAAACTTGCATTTTCCCCGAGAACTTAATGGCTTCCTAATATTTAATGACTTTTCCGTTATCCTTCTGATGAGCCCACTAATGATATTAACAATTATTATTTTTGAACTACAATGTAATGAAATGCGTCCACATGCGGAAGATCTGATTAGCTCGGTGAACCATTCTGCTGTTGTTGCTGCCCAAATGGTCACTGCACGATGTTACGTCATTTTTCATGAGGAATATATACATTCAAAGTGCGGTCGGTTTTAAGGTGACAAAGGAAAGTTCATTGATAATGGTTTTGGATTTCACATTGCAACCAACCTTCAATAAGTTGCCACTTTTGATTCTTAGTGAAGAATCAAAGAGGGATATCTACAGCTGTTCACAGAAGCTATTAAAATATTTCTCCCCAAGCCAGGCAGAGTGGAGCATGCCTGTAGTCCTGGTATTTTGGGAGGCTGAGACAGGGGAATTGCAGGTTCAAGATCAGCCTTAGCAAATTAGCAAGTCCCTCAGCAACTTAGACCCTGTTTCAAAATAAAAAATAAAAAAGGGCTGGGGTGTAGCTCAGAGGTAGAACGAATGCCCCTGGGTCCAATCCCCAGTGCCACATTAAAAAAAAAATTCCTCCATATTCAAACTGCGCATGGAGATTTTATTCACGTACTTCTACCAAAACAATATATTACAGCCGGGCGTGGTGGTGCACGCTTGTAATCCCAGTACTTTGGGAGGCGGAAACCGGAGGATCCGAGTTCGTGGCCAGCCTCAGTTCTCTCCCTGTCTCTCTTTCTCTATCTCTCTCTCTCTCCTTAGTGAGGCCCTCCGCAACTTCGTGAGACCCGGTTTCAAAATAAAGTATAAAAATTAGGGCCGGGGGCGTAGCGCAGAGGTAGAATGCCCCTGGGTTCAATCCCCGGTACCGCAAAAAAAAAAAAAAATTACAATAAACTTAGAGCAGAAACAAATATGCCAACCCCGTATTTGCAAAATCTTTCTGTCCTTACAAGTTAGATTTTGCTTTGGGAAGTAGAGTTAATTTTCATAATACATACCTTATTCATATTTACATTTAAAATGATTATTATTTTAATAGAAACAAACACTTTGATCATTTCTCAGTTTTTATATTTACTGATTGGTTTGGTGCTGAGGATCTAACCCAGGGCCTCCAACATGCACTCTACCACTGAGCAACAGCCCACTCCAGTTTCTCCATTTGAGTGGATATGATCCACATGACCAAAGTTCTTGGTAAGTTTCATGAACTGATAAAGGAGTCTTGAGCCAAATAAATTTGATATGCTGCATCAAAAGGAGGATAAGACAGAATAATATCTTGATTTTGCTAAGGTCTGTAAAGGTGTAGGTAGAAGGTGTATATACTTACATCAAATAATACCTGGTAATTTTTTTTTTTTTGCAGTGCTGAGAATCGCCTACTTGCCTATTTGCTGATAGGCAAGTGCTCATCACTGAGCCACACGCCCAGGCCAATTGTTTTCTTTTGACTCTTCTCTTGTAGTTGGCATCTGTATGGGTTAGTATTTTATCTTAATTGTTTAATCATGGCAAGAAGAATTTTTAAAAATGTTAAATGTAGAGCAAATTTTGTTCTAAAAGTAGATCTCAGTAACAATGAAATACCCAAACCTGGTCAATATAATAGAAAAAAAAGGTAATAGGAGTTTGTTTTTTTTCTTCTAAAATTACAAAATTGCTGGGCGTGGTGGCACATGCTTGTAATCCCAGTACTTGGGAGGCTGAGACTGGAGGATCCGGGTTCACGGCCAGCCTCAGCTACTTAGTGAGACCCTGTTTCAAAATAAAGAATAAAAAATAGGGCTGGGGAGGCAGCTCAGAGGTAGAATGCCCCTGGGTTCAATCCTCGGTACTGCCAAAATAAATAAATAAATAAATAAATAAATAAATAAATAAATAAATAAAATTACAAAATTATCACTCTAATATTCTGCCAACTCTCATCCATCTCTATTGTAATTATTCCTTTTATTACTTATCCAAGGAAGTTTTAAAATCAGAGTGGCTTCTGCCTGATATTTAGACATAAATCTGGATTATTTTATCTTCAAGTAAATACCTTCTCAAGGAATGCAAAGAAAATTAAACATAATTCGAAGATATATATGTATGCTTAGGAAATGTGTTCCAAAGTAACATATCATTTTGTATTACTATTTTCTTTAATTTCTGCAGATAAAACCTTCACTGCAAGTACTGATATTTGAAAATAACAAATTGTACTACTTACATCCAGAGAAAAGGTAGAACTCCATTATATCCAATCCAAAAAGCAGAAGAAACTTTCAAGGCAAATGCTGATACTTAGTACTTTCTCTTTTTTTTGGTGGTACTGGGGATTGAACCCAGGGGCATTCTACCTCCAAGCTACACGCCCGGCCCTATATTTTATTCTTTATTTTAAAACAGGGTCTCACTAAGTTGCAGAGGGCCTCACTAAGTCGCTGAGGCTGGCCATGAACCCGGATCCTCCGGTCTCAGCCTCCCAAGTACTGGGATTACAAGCATGTGCCACCATACCCGGCTTACTTAGTACTTTCAAAGTGGTTTCTACCTTCAAAGTGCTAAAGAAACAAGCATTCAAGAGTGCCAGGAAGAGTTCTGATAACAAGAAGGACTTCCCAAACCGCACGAGCCTGCTGAGAGGGAAACAGGTGCGGCTCTTGGCTAGCTAGACCTGTCCTGGCGCCTCTATTGCTCCGATCGCACTTCAGGGCCAAGGCTGGCTACAGTGGGAATCTTCCTAAGTGACAATTTTCTTCTGCCAGACCTCAAAATTTAAGGAAAGTCCTAGATCCCACGGTCATATTGATGATCTTGAAATTATGGCTCTCAAGAAACAACAAAGAAATTGTCTATTGAAAACAGGTCCTTTCCGCTGGGTATGGGGATGCACGCCTGTAATCCCAGTACTTGAGATGCTGAGACAGGAGGATCACAGGTTCGAGGCCACCCTCAGCAGCTTAGTGAGGCCCTCCGCAACTTAGTGAGGCTATTTTAAAAAAAGGGGGGGCAAAAAGGGCTGAAGGTGTAGCTAGGAGGTGGAATGCCCATGGGTTCAATCCTCAGTAAAAGAAGCAAGGGAGAGAGAGAGCGAGAGAGAAGGGGGAGGGGGAGGGGAGAGAGGAGAGAGAGAGAGAGAGAGAGAAAGAGAGAGAAACAAAGAGAAAGAGATAGCAAGAAAGAGAGAAGGAGAAAGAGAACGAGAGAAAGGAAGAAAGAGAGAGTCCTGTTGAAGGAAAGCATCCCATAGGAGGTTCAACACGCCGTGTAATTGGTGAAGATGGCTGAGCTCAGGCATCGTCCTGATGTGTGCTCACACACTGGCTTCTCAGTGCTTCAGCCAATGATGCAGGGTTGCAGTCGGGCCCTCTCCTTCTTAACAGCACTTCTTCCTAAGCCTGGCTAAGGCTCTTTATACATTGACATGGATTGGATTTACTTCCCTTGATTTGCTGTCTTTCCTTCTAACATCAGTGATGTATTACGAATTCAGAAGATTTGAGATGCAAGTTGAATGTCTGCCTTTTTTTGTTGTTGCTGTCGTTGACACGGATTGGGCTTAATTCCCTTGACGTGTTGTTTTTCCTTCTAACATCTTTTTTTTTTTTTTTTTTTTTGCAGTACCGGGGATTGAACCCAGGGGCGTTCTACCTCCGCGCTACGCCCCCGGCCCTATTTTTTATACTTTATTTTGAAACCGGGTCTCACGAAGTTGCAGAGGGCCTCACTAAGGAGAGAGAGAGAGAAAGAGAGAAAGAGAGAGACAGAGAGAGAGAGAGAGAGAGAGAGAGAGCGAGCTGAGGCTGGCCGCGAACCCGGATCCTCCGGTCTCCGCCTCCCAAAGTACTGGGATTACAAGTGTGCGCCACCATGCCTGGCTTTCCTTCTAACATCTTTGATGTAGTAGGAATTCAGAAGATTTGAGATGCTAGTTTAATACCTGCCTTTTTTGGTTCAGATTGGCTGATATTGACATAGATTGGACTTACTTCCCTTGTTTTGTTATTTTTCCTCTAACATCAGTGATGTATTAGGAATTCAGAAGATTTGAGATGCAAGTTCAATGTCAGCCTTCTTTCTTCAGTTTGGCTGATATTGACATAGATTGGACTTGCTGTTTTTCCCTGTGACATCAGTGGTGCCGGAGCACAGCCAGCCCCTCTCCTTCGTAACAGCACTGCAGCAGGCGATACTGTTCCAGTATTTTAAATTATTATCCAATTTGGCAAACTCACACACATTGTTAATGTACCAGTGAAGTTCCAGAGTATATCTTAACTATTTCACTTTCATCTGACTTGTCCACCAGCATTCAGAGAACTTCACCTGGGGAGCTGGTTGATAAATATTTACTAGACACCACTGTATCCGCACATGCATGCGCATGCACGCACACAGTTTAGATAACACTCCATATCACCAAGAGAGCTTTCTCACTTTTTAGGTTTGCATGATATACCTTACTGATTGATAGATATTCAGACTGCAATCTTTTGCTGTTATGTAATAGTGCTTTGATGATTCACTTGTGAATCATCTATAAATGCATTTGTAATTTCAATAGCTGTTGCCAAATTGCTTTCTATGAAAAGTTTTGTCAGTTGATATGTCTACCAGCAATATATGAGAACGTCTGTTTTGCCACACCCTCAGCAATATAAGGTATATCAAATGCTTTGAGTTTTGCTATACTTGTTATACATGTTAATGATTGTTAATGATTCATCTAACATTTCTTTTTTTTTGGCACTGGGGAGTGAACCCAGGGTACTCTGCCTCTGAGCTACATCCTCAGACCTACGTTATTTTTTTATTTTGAAACAGGGTTTCACTAAGTTATCAAGGCTGGCCCTGAACCTGTGATCCTCCTGTCTCAGCCTCCCAAGTACTAGGATTACAGGTGCATGCCACATCACCCAGCTCATCTAAAATCTTTAAAATGCAATTGTAGTTAATAAGATGCACAAAGGTTTGCATTTAATAATTATTATAACTCTATTTTAAGTGATAGTCTCTTTAAGTAATCTGTGTGAGAAATGGTCAGATATACTCTTTGAGATGCAATATAGGTAGCCAACTTTCTCAGAAACAGACTGGTCTTGCCAGAAGAATAAGAACCAGAAGTTAAAAAGAAATATTTGAGCCGGGCGTGGTGGTGCATGCTTGTAATCCCAGGACTTGGGAGGCTGAGACAGGAGGATCCGGGTTCGCGGCCAGCCTCAGCTACTTAGTGAGGCCTCCGCAACTTAGTGAGACCCTGTTTCAAAGTAAAGAATTAAAAATAGGGCTGGGGTGTAGCTCAGAGGTAGAATGCCCCTGGGTTCAATCCCCAGTACCGCAAAAAAATGTATATATATAAATATATATATATTTGCAACTAGGCTACCTTGGAGGTGGAAAGATGTAACACTGTTTTGAAGATTTCTTTTTTTTTTTTTTTTGCGGTACCGGGGATTGAACCCAGGGGCGTTCTACCTCCGCGCTACACCCCCGGCCCTATTTTTTATACTTTATTTTGAAACCGGGTCTCATGAAGTTGCGGAGGGCCTCACTAAGTAGAGAGAGACAGAGAGAGAGAGAGCTGAGTCTGGCCGCGAACCCAC
>PVJS01061568.1:0-10942 GCA_004027185.1 Glis glis | reverse complement strand
AGATTCGAAGCCAGCCTCGGCAACTCCAAATAGAAAATAAAATAGGGCTAGGGATGTAGCTCAGAGGTAGAGTGTGGCACTGGGGCTCAATCCCCAGTGCCACAAAATAAAATAAAGTAAAATAAAAATAAAAAAGAATTGTTTTTTTTTGCGGTACTGGGGATTGAACCCAGGGGCATTCTACCTCCGAGTTCCACCCCCAGCCCTATTTTTTATTCTTTATTTTGAAACAGGGTCTCACTAAGTTGCGGAGGGCCTCACTAAGTAGCTGAGGTAGGCCGCGAACCCCGATCCTCCTGTCTCTGCCTCCCAAGTACTGGGATTACAAGCGTGCGCCACCACACCCAGCTAAAAGAATTGTTCTCGTCTCTTTGGGTTCATTTGGTGCCCAAGATTCTCAAAGGGTCAAGGCCCCAGTCTCTAGGAAAACCCATCCCAGCTCCTACAGTTCATGGACTCTTGCTCTATGCCTCCTTACGTCCTTGAGGTCCCTGGGTTACTACTGACCAATCATGTCTCTGGTGGGATTCCCAGTGAGATCACTTCCATTCCCAGCCCTGTTCTCCATTCCCAGTGCTGGAATATCTCCCTGCTTGCTCATTGTGACCTCAGACAAGTCAATCTCTTGTCATGTCTGAGTCCCAATTCCATCATCTACAAAGTAGGAAGGATAATTCCTGTTTCCTAAAATTATTGTGAGGATTAAATAAAATGTCTGCAAAGTGCTAAACTAACCACAGTATGTTTAGTAGGTAGTGATTATTTCATTTCAACTTGCTCACTTTCTTTCTTTGTGTAATGTGGTGAGGGTACTGGAGATTGAACCCAGGGGCATTCTGCCTCTGAGTTATACTCCCAGCCCTATTTTATTTTTTAGTTTGAAACAGGGTCTCACCAAGTTGTGGAGGGCCTTGCTAAGTTGCTGAGGCTGGTCACCAACCTGTGATTCTCCTGTCTCAGCTTCCCAACTACTGGGATTATAGGTGTGCCCCACCATGCCCGCCTTCTTTCTTTCTTGAACTGGGGATTGAATATTAAGACCCCTAGACCTATTATTTATTTATTGATTGATTTATTGATTTATTGTGGCACTGAGGATTGAACCCGGAAGCATTCTACCTCTGAGCTACATCCCAGTCCTATTTTTTTTTTTTTTTGTGGTACTGGGATTTATTTATTTATTTATTATGGCGCTGAGGATTGAACCCAGGGGCATTCTACCTCTGAGCTACAACCCAGCCCTATTTTATATTCTTTATTTTGAAACAGGGTCTCACTAAGTTGCAGAGGGCCTCACTAAGTAGCTGAGGCTGGCTGCAAACCTGCGATCCTCCTGTCTCAGCCTCCCAAATACTGGGATTACAAGCGTGTGCCACCATGCCCAGCTAGCTTTTTATTTTGAAACAGAGTCTCATAGCCCAGCGTGGTGGTACACACTTGTAATCTCAGTACTTGGGAGGCTGAGACAGGAGGATTTCAGGTTCAAGGACAACCTCAGCAACTTAGTGAAACCCTGTTTCAAAATAAAAAATAAAATAGGACTGGAGGTGTAGCTCAGTGGTAGAATGCCCCTGGGTTCAATCCCTAGTGCAAAATAAATAAATAAAAACGAAACAGGGTCTCACTAAGTTGCAGAGGGCCTAAATTGCTGAGGCTGGTCTGAAACCTGCAATTCTCCTGTCTCGGCCTCCCAAGTGCTGGGATTACAAGTGTGTGTCATCACGCTTGGCTTTATTTTTTATTTTGAAACAGGGTCTCACTAAGTTACCAAGTGGCCTCGAACCTGCTATCCTCCTGTCTCAGCCTCCCAAGTACTGGCATTATAGGCATGCATCAGGCTCAACTTTTGCCCTTTCACACTGCCCCTCCTTCCGTAGCCCTGGAAGTCCGCACCTTCCTGGAGTCTGCGGGGTTCCAGGAGAAGATTAGTTTAGAATATCATTTAATTCTGGAGGTCCTTACGCAATCGGAACCTAGATAAGGGACTGGTATAACACTGTAAGCGCCTGGCTCATAGAAGAGGCAGGATGGAGCGGGGTGCGGGAGCTAAGCTGTTGCTGCTGTTGTGGGCGACGTGCTGCAGACCGGCAGGTGGGCTGAACGGCTACACTTCGGTCATTGAAGTGACCAACGGGGGTCCTTGGGGCGACTGGGCCTGGCCTGAGATGTGTCCAGAGGGGTACTTCGCCAGCGGGTTCTCCATCAAGGTGAGAAGGGTTCAGGGCTAGGGCCTGGAGGGGGCCAGATGCACGGGGCCGCAGAGCCACGGACTGCAGACCCCCGACTTGTCCTCACTCCCCCTCTCCTCTCCACCCAGGTGGAGCCCCCTCAAGGCATTCCTGGCGACGACACGGCTCTGAACGGGCTCCGGCTGCACTGCACGCGCGGGAACGCCGAGCGCAACACTCACGTTGTGCAGTCGGAATCTGGAAGGTGGGGTGGGGCAGGGCCAAGTATCCCCTAGGGTCAGGGTCTGTCCCTTTCGCTCCGTTAGGTCAGGTGACCACACCCAACTCGTTCGGGCTGCGCGGCGCCCGGCTTGGGAAAGTCTCCGGGCCGGGCCGGGCCGGGCCGGGCCGGGCCGGGCCGGGCGGGGGCGCATGGGGCGCTCGCAGAGCCCTGTCCCCTCCCCTGGCAGGTGGGGCGCGTGGAGCGAGCCGCTGTGGTGTCCCGGCGGCGGCTTCCTAGTGGCCTTCTCGCTTCGCGTGGAGACCGCCAGGACCCCAGGGGACAACACCGCGGCCAACAACGTGCGCTTCCGCTGCTCCGACGGCGCGGAGCTGGAGGGGCCCGGGACGAGCTGGGGAGACTTTGGAGAATGGAGCGCCCCCTGCCCCAAAGGTGCGTGCGGCTTGCAGACCAAGATCGAGCGGCCCCGAGGGCTCCGCGACGACACCGCGCTCAACGACGCCCGAGTGTTCTGCTGCCGCTCCTGACCCCCAACCCCATTAAAACTCCCTGGTCTGGCTTTGGTCTCGCTGTTTTACGGATGGGAAACTGCGGCTCCTTGTTTCCCTCCTAACCCAGAATTGGGCGGGCCCTACATTTTGCTGCAAGTTATGGATCCCTTAGTCCAGAAAAACGTACTTAAACACATCATTTTTCTTTTTCGGGGGTGGGGGGCTGTACTAGGGATTGAACCTAGGGACATTCTACCTCCAAGCTACACCTCCAGCCTCCAGCCCATTTTTATTTTGAAACTGGGTCTTGCTAAATTGCTGAGGCTGAGACCGGCGTGGTGGCACACGCTAGTAATCCCAGTATTTGGGAGGCTGAGACTGGAGGATCGGGGTTCGCAGCCAGCCTCAGCTACTTAGTGAGGCCTCTGCGATTTAGCGAGACACTGTTTCAAAATTAAGACTAAAAAATAGGGCTGGGGGTGTAGCTCGGAGGTACAATGCCCCTGGGTTCAATCCCCAGTACCACAAAACAAACAAACACCTCAAGTTGTTTCCTTTCTGAAGTATCAGTGACCTCAGATTAAGAAATGTATGCCTAGCCGGGCATGGTGGCACACGCATATAATCCCAGTACTTGGGAGGCTGAGACAGGAGGATCGCAGGTTCGCGGCCAGCCTCAGCTACTTAGTGAGGCCCTCTGCAACTTAGTGAGACCCTGTTTCAAAATAAAGAATAAAAAATAAGGCTGGGGGGGGTAGCTCGGAGGTAGAATGCCCCTAGTTTCAATCCCCAGTACTGCAAAAAATAAATAAATAAACAAATAAATAAATAAAATAAGAAATGTATGCCAATTTTGGAGTTGATAATGCTACAATGGCTTTAAGGCTTCACTTTTTAGAGTTTAGGAGGTGAAAGTGTCTAAGCCGGGCGTGGTGGCACATGCTTGTAATCCCACTACTTAGGAGGCTGAGATAGGAGGATCACAGGTTCGAAGCCAGCCTCAGCAACTTAGTGAGGCTCTCAGCAACTTAGTGAGACCCTGTTTCCAAATAAAATATAAAATCGGGCTGGGGGGTGTAGCTCAGAGGTAGAATGCCCCTGGGTTCCATCCCCACTACCACAAAAAAAGAAAAAGAAAAAAAAAGAAAGTGTATTTTTCCATAGTTTTCACCCCCTCTCCAACCCTACAAAATAATTTTAAAAAATGGTTTTTCTAAATCCTGACTCCCACTAAAGACCTTTGATCTTCCTTGCTGTTCTCTCTGCCTGGAACCCCCCACATATCCAGATGGCTATCTCATTCATCAGATTTCAGCTCAAATCTCACTTTCCCAGATTTTTCCTATCATAAAAAGCAGTCCCTCCACTAGTCAATATCTATTCTTTTTTTTTTTTTTTGGCACTGGGGATTGAACCCAGGGGCATTCTACCACCAAGCTAAACTCCCCAGCCCTATTTTATTTTATTTTTTATTTGGAAACAGGTTCTAAGTTGTTGAGGGCCTTGCTAAATTGCTGAGGCTGGCTTTGAACCTGCAATTTTCCTATTTTAATCTCCCAAGTACTGGGATTACAGGGGTGCGCCACCATGCCCGGCTAACCCTTCTTATTCTATATTTATTTATTTATTTATTTATTTGTAGTACCGGGGATTGAACCCAGGGGCATTCTACCTCCGAGCTACACCCCCGGCCCTATTTTTTATCCTTTATTTTGAAACTGGGTCTCACGAAGTTGCGGAGGGCCTCACTAAGTAGCTGAGGCTGGCTGCGAACCCGGATCCTCCGGTCTCCGCCTCCCAAGTACTGGGATTACAAGTGTGCGCCACCATGCCCAGCTTAACCTTTTTTATTTTAAAACAAGGTCTTGCTAACTGGGCATGGTGGCATATGCCTGTAATCCCAGTACTTGGGAGGCGGAGACAGGAGGATGGCAGGTTCAAGAACAGCCTCAGCAAGTAATGAGACTCATCAATCTAGCAAGACTCCGTTTCCAAATAAGAAATAAAATCAGGCTGGAGGTGTAGTTTGAAAGGCAGAATGCCTCTGGGTTCAATCCCCAGTACCACAAAACAAACAAACAAACAAACAAATAAAAACAGGGAAACAAGGTCTTGCTAAGTTGCTGAGGGTCTTGCTAAACTGCTGAGGCTGGTCTCCAACCTGCAATCCTCCTGTCTCAGCCTCCTAAATACTGAGGTTACAGGCCTGTGCCAACCACTGGCTACCAACCTTTTTTTGGGGGGATACTGGAGATGGAACCCAGGGGCCTTCTACCTCAGAGCTACACCCCCAGCCCTATTTGTTATTCTTTATTTTGAAACAGGGTCTCACTAAGTTGTGGAGGGCCTCATTAAGTAGCTGAGGCTGGCAGCGAACCTTCTATCCTCCTGTCTCAGCCTCTCAAGTACTGGGATTACAAGTGTGCGCCACCACGCCTGGCTTATTCTTTTATTTTGAAGCAAGGCCTCGCTAGGTTGCCAGTGGCCTCACTAAATTGCTGAGGCTGGCCTCAAACCTGCGATCCTCCTGCCTCAGTCTCCCAAGCACTGGGATTACTGACATGGGCCATTGCACTTGGCACCAATGTGTTTTTAAAAAGTATTTATCGTGCCAGGTATGGTGGCATACGCTTGTAATCCCAGTACTTGGGAGGCTGAGACCAGAGGATCAGATCGTAGGTTCGCAGCCAGCCTCAGCTACTTAGTGAGGCCCTCCGCAATTTAGTGAGAGACCCTGTTTGAAAATAAAGAACAAAAAATAGGGCTGGGGGTGTAGCTCGGAGGTAGAATGCCCCTAGGTTCAAACCCCAGTACCGCAAAAAAAAAAAAAGTGTTTATCATCCATTGAAATAATCCTTTGCCTCTTTAAAGAACTGCCAGTTTTCCACCCCTGAAGTATTAAGTTATTTGAGAGCACAGAACTTGTCTGTCTTGATTACCACGTTTTTCCAGCGCTACTTAATACCCCAATAACCATTTGTTAAGGAGATAAGAAATGAGGTACAAGGACTCCAAACAGAAACCCCAGCCTGGGTGTATCCAGAGGCCCTCACACACCCCTCCTCGCGTAGGGCTCAGTCTGAGACCTGGGAGGGAGTCAAAGCCATTTATTGCATCAAGCCCAGGTGCGGGCGGGCGGAAGGGAGCTGAGCAGTCAGTGGAGCCTCACTGCCCCTGCGGAAAAGAGAGAAGGAGTGAGGACGCGGCGGGAGCAAGCCGGCTCCTCCACGGCCCCACCTCACAGAGGAACCACCTCCTTCTTCCTGCAGTCGCCACAGAAGACACCGATGGTCCCGTTCACCAGCTGTATGCCACACAGCAAGATCTCCAGGCACGAGGCGGCCAGCAGCACCGAAAACAGTGTCACGTTCCAGGGAACCACGTTAGGTGGCTCTTCGCACAGATCCCAGAGAGTATGGTTGCGCAAGTACCCGCCTCTGTGGACGGGCAGGGTGAGGTGGGAGGAGGACACTCGGCGCCCCCGGCCCGCCCGGCCCAGGTGGCGGGGGCTCTTGGAGCTCAGTTATGCCGGGGTTCCCCGGTCTACGCGGGAAGGGGGAGACGCGGAGAATGGGGCCACTAATAAGACCAAGCCTTACGCCGTTTCTTCCAAGTGGTACGCCCACTTGCCGTTCACGCTGCACATGGGTCCAATTTGGAGTGCCGCACTGGACACTGCGAGGCAATAGATGGCACCGAGCATCCCGAAGGCCGAGGAGAAGACCGAGCGCAGCATCTGCACCGGGTGTGGAAGGTGAGGCCAGTCGGGCCGCCTGGCGCCCACCGCGCCTCACTCCGCCCCCCACATTGCGGAGCTCGGCTGCAGCCACCTTGAAAACAGGTTTCCCAATCCCGCCCGGTGGTGCACGCCTGTAATCCCAGTGTTTGGGAGGCTGAGACAGGAGGATTGCAGGTTCGAGGACAGCCTCAGCAATGTAGCGAGACTCTCAGCAACTTAGTGAGACCCTGTTTCAAAATAAAGAATAAAAAATAGAGCTAGAAGTGTAGCTCAGAGATAGAATGCCCCTGGGTTCAATCCCTAGTACCAGAAAAATAAAAATAAATAAATAAATAAATAAATAAATAAATAAATAAATAAAAAATAGGGCTGGGGGTGTAGCTCAGAGGTAGAATGCCCCAGGTTCAATCCTCAGTACACTCCCCCAACCCCCCCCCCACAAAACAAAACAAACAAGCAAACAAAAAACATTTCTCAGCCCTGCAGTGGCGCATGCCTGTAATCCCAGTACTTGGGAAGCAGAGACAGGAAGATCGCAGGTTCGAGGCCAGCCTCAGCAATTAGCGAGACCCTTGGCAGCTTAAAGAGCCCCTGTTTCAAAGTAAAAAAAAAATAAAAAGGATTGCGGATGTAGTTGGGAGGTAGAATGCCCCTGGGTTTAATCCCCACTACCTGCCCCCCAAGAAAAGAGAAAAAGAAAAAAAGTCCCCCCCAACAAATAAACAAGCAAAACTCCACATTTCCCGGGGATGGGGATGTAGCTCAGTGGTAGAACGCTGAAGAATACATTTCCTGTCAAGCCCCGCCCTTGGAGTTGCTTGGAGTTAGGCTGACCCAAAGAGCCAGGGGCCGCGGAGGTTCCTGGGGTTATAGCTCCTTCTGGTCAGACTCATTGAAACTAAGACTTGATGTAGGAAGAGGAGGTGGGGTGGAGTCTGAGGCACTGCAGAGGGGTTCAAGGAAACAGGAATTCAGTAGGGGGTGCTGTGGCTTTGTGGGGACTCTTATTAATGTGGATCTCACCCTGCAGCGATTTCCGCAGCAGCCGGCACCACAGCAGCCCTTGCCTCCGGCTCGAACCGCTGCAATTCCCGGACACAGCACCTATGGGATGACAGGCAGTGTGACCGCGCCCCCCGCTACCGGGAGGGCTGGTGCATCAGCGGCTCCTCCCTCCTCTATACGCTTGTCTAGCATGTCCGCAGGACTTTGGACTTTCAGGAAGACCTTATCTCTTAATTTTTCATTACGTATGTGCCTACCTTATCTCTGTCCATATTGCAGCTTCCTGAAGGGTAGGGTCCGATATCTATTTCCCACAAATCCTGGCACGTAGTAGGTGCCCATCTGGATGAGAGTCAGGAGGCCTGGGTTGAAGGCCAGCCCTGCACTACTTCACACTCTATGAATTGATTGGTTTCTCTGGGTCTCAGTTTTATCCTATGTAAAATGGGTCTGTAAGACCTACCTCACAGAGCCAGTCTCAGATTTTTTTTTTTTTTTTTTTTTTTTTTTTTTTGGTGTGTGTGTGGTACTGGGGATTGAACCCAGAGCCATTCTTCCTCCAAGCTACACCCCCAGCTCTTTCTTTATTTTTTGTTTTGAAACACAGTCTTTCTAGGTTGCTGAGAGTCTTGATAAATTTGCTAAGGCTGGCCTTAAACTTGTGATCCTCCTGCCTCAGCCTTCCAAGTACTGGGATTACAAATGTGTGCCAACCATGCTCAGCCCATTCTCAGAATTTTTTTTTTTTTTTGTGGTACTGGCAATGGAACCCAGGGGCATTCTACCTCTGAGCTACACCCCCAGCCCTATTTTATTCTTTTTAGTTTGACACAAGGTCTCACTAAGTTGCGGAGGGCCTCACTAAATTGCTGAGGCTGGCCTTGAACCTGGGATCCTCCTGTCTCAGCCTCCCAAGTACTGGGATTACAGGTGTGCGCCACCACTGTATTGCACAGGCTAGATTCTTTGTTCATCTTCCATCCCTGGAATTCCACAGCTGCCTTGATCTTTGTTTCCCCAGGAGTCTTGTCCAACATGCACCATACAAGACAGCATTTTATTCTTCTCCAAGGAAGGGGCTAAGAGTTTTTGTCCTATATTATTCATAGCAGCCTCAGAGAAACACTTGCTGAGTTGAACTGGCTTTCTTCTGGCACGCTCTCCCCTTTTCCTGTCTCGTGGCAGATCCAGGGCCAGTGCTGACCCTCTTGCTTATTCTCTCTCTCTCTCTCTCCCTCTCTTTTTTTGTGTGGTACTGGGGATTAAACCTAGAGGCATTCTACCTCTGAGCTATATCCCCCAGCTCGTTTTTTATTATTTATTTATTTATTTTTGTGGCACTGGGGATCGAACCCAGAGGCATTCTACCTCTGAGCTACACACCCAGGCCTATTTTATTTTTATTTGGAAACAGGGTTTTGCTAGGTTGCTGAGAGCTGAGGCTTGCTAAATTGCTGAGGCTGTCCTTGAACCTGCGATTCTCCTGTCTCAACCTCCCCAGTACTGGGATTACAGGAGTTTGCACCCCACCTGGCCTTTAGCCTCTCTCTTTTTTTTTTTTTTTTTTTTTTTTTTTTGCGGTACTGGGGATTGAACCCAGGGCCATTCTACCTCCGGGCTACACTCCCAGCCCTATTTTTTATTCTTTATTTTGAAACAGGTTCTCACTAAGTTGCAGAGGGCCTCACTAAGTAGCTGAGGCTGGCCGCGAACCCGGATCCTCCGGTCTCAGCCTCCCAAGTACTGGGATTACAAGTGTGCGCCACCACGCTTAGCACCTTTAGCCTTTCTTATGAGGTCACTTACTGGGAGGTTCTAGGATCCCAAAATACCTAGAATTGCCCTTTGGCTTTACGTGCGTGCGTGTGTGTGTGTGTGTGTGTGTGTGTGTGTGTGTGTTGCTGGGGATTTAATCTAGGGCCTTGCAATGCCAGGCAAACGCTCTACCACTGAGCTACCACCACCCCAGCCCAGATTCATGAGTTTTGAATGACCCACATGCTTGAGATTTTTACTTTTGGTCCAAGTATTTGTTTCCTTTTGTGGTCTAAGCTTACCTGTCTCACTCTCTGCTATCTACTTGTCTTAATGAAAGGAGAAGGGTCATTGTAAATGCAGGAGGAAACACTGAGTTTATAGCTCCAATCTGCTCACTCTTCTCTGTCACCATGGCTACTGGCCTAGTTCAAGACCCTGTCTTCTTTCCTGGGCACCTCTGGTGACACCAGTCTGACCTATCTATTTCTGTACTTATTGCTGACCTCCTACTTTCCATTCTCTACACAACGGCCGGGGGGGTCTTCTTCAGCCCAGTGGGGTATGGAGAACTGGGACCCTCACACTGTGCTGATAGGAATGAAATTGTGCAAAAACTTCAGAAAACTATTTGGCAATGTTAGCACTGAATATCTGAACACCTTCAGAATCAGCAATTTTATACCTAGGGACATACTTAACAGAAATGCACACACACCTAAACACCCCTACAGGAAAGTTTATAACAGCATTATTCACAATAAACCCAAACCCAAACTGGGAACTACCCAGTTTGTTAATGGACAAATGTCCATTAACAGTAGAATGTTTAGCCAGGTGTGGTGGCACACGCTTGTAATCCCAGTACTTGGGAGGCAGAGAGCGGAGGAATGCAGGTTCGTGGCCAGCCTCAGCTACTTAGTGAGGCCTTCCGCAACTTAATGAGACCCTGTTTCAAAATAAAGAATAAAAAATAGGGCTGGGGGTATAGCTCGGAGGTAGAATGCCCCTGGGTTCAATCCCCGGTACTAAAAAAAAAAACCAAACAAACAGTAGAATGTTTAAATAAATTGAGGTCTACTCATACAACAGAATACATAAGAAAAAAACGACAACTATACAAATAATATGAATGGCTTTCACAAACATATCAAGCTAAAGAAGCCAGACACACAAGAGCACATCCTGTAGGATTCCATTTGTATAAAGTACTAACTAAGCAAGCCAGGCGTGGTGGCACACCCCTGTAATCCCAGTACTTGGGAGCCTGAGACAAGAGGATCGTGGATCTGAAGCCAGGCTCAGCAACTTAGTGAAACTCTGTTTCCAAATAAAAAATAAAATAGCCGGGTGTGGTGGCGCATGCTTGTAATCCCAGTACTTTGGGAGGCGGAGACCGGAGGATCCAGGTTCGCGGCCAGCCTCAGCTCTCTCTCTCTCTCTCTCTCTCTCTCCCTGTCTCTGTCTCTCTCTCTCCTTAGTGAGGCCCTCCGCAACTTTGTGAGACCCGGTTTCAAAATAAAGTATAAAAAATAGGGCCGGG
>PVJS01061567.1:0-10959 GCA_004027185.1 Glis glis | reverse complement strand
GGGATTGAACCCAGGGGCGTTCTACCTCCAAGCTACACCCCCGGCCCTATTTTTTTTATACTTTATTTTGAAACCGGGTCTCACAAAGTTGCGGAGGGCCTCGCTTAGTCTCACAAAGTTGCGGAGGGCCTCGCTTAGCTGAGGCTGGTTGCGAACCCGGATCCTCTGGTCTCAGCCTCCCAAGTACTGAGATTACAAGTGTGCGCCACCACGCCTGGCTTTATTCTTTATTTTGAAACAGGATCTCACTAAGTTGCAGAGGACCTTACTAAGTAGCTGAGGCTGTCCTCGAACTTGTGATCCTCCTGTCTCAGCCTCCCAAGTACTGGGATTACAAGTGTGGGTCACCACACCTGGCTGATTTTTCTTTTTTTTGCAGTACTGGGGATTGAACGCAGGGGCGTTCTACCTCTGCGCTACGCCCCCGGCCCTATTTTTTTTATACTTTATTTTGAAACTGGGTCTCACGAAGTTGCAGAGGGCCTCACTAAGGAGAGAGAGAGAGAGAGAGAGAGAGAGCGCTGAGGCTGGCCGCGAACCCGGATCCTCCAGTCTCTGCCTCCCAAAGTACTGGGATTACAAGCGTACGCCACCACGCCCGGCTGATTTTTCATTTTTGAAACAAGGTCTCACTAAGTTGCAGAGGACCTCTCTAAGTTGCTGAGGCTGACCACCAACCCACAATTCTCCTGTCTCAGCCTCCCAATTACTGGAGTTACAGGTGTGCCCCACTATGCCTGGCTAAGATAATGATCTAAACATAGTTATCCTCTCTTCCCTGAGAGATTTTCATTTGCCACAGTCATTACTGGGATTCCCCAAGGCAGCAAGTGTGTAGTAGATTTAATAGCAAGGATTGGTTCAGATGTCATTGGCAGAATTGCATATAAGAGGTAACAGTTTATCAGTCTCTCCCACCTCCACCCTTGCCTCTCTCTCTCATTTTTGGGGGTTGAGGGGAAGGGCAGATTTGGTGCTAGAGATTAAGTCCAGGACCTCGTGCATGCTAGCACATGCTTTACCACTGAGCTACACCCCCAATCCCAATACCAGGCCTCTAAAGCATAGCCCAAGGGCAGGTTAAGCATAAGAGGCAGAACCATCAGAGAGATCTAAATACATATTTCAATCTGGGAGTGGTGGTGCACACCTGTAATCCCAGTACTTGGGAGGCTGAGACAGGAGGATCACAGGTTCAAGGCCAGCCTCATCAGTTTAGCAAGATTCTCAGCAACTTAGACCCTGCTTCAAAGCAAAAAATAAAATAGGGCTGGGTGTGCAGCTCAGAGGTAGACTGCCCCTGGGTTCAATTTCCAGTGCCACCAAAAAAAACCTCACTGATTTATACATGCCATATTTTCCCCTTAAGAGGTCCTTGCTCAGCCAGGCATGGTGGCGCACTCCTATAATCCCAGTACTTGGGAGACTGAGACAGGAGGATCACAGTTCGGGCACAGCCTCAGCAAGTAGTGAGACTCATCAACCTAGCAAGACCCTGTTTCAAAATTTAAAAATAAACTAAAATAGGGCTGGGGGTATAGCTCAAAAGTAGAATGCCCCTGGGTTCAATCCCCAATACCACAAAAAAGAAATCCTTGCTCTACTAAAACTGTGGTAATTATCTTTTCCAGGCTGCCCGAAAATACTGCCCTCACCACGTTGGCCATTACCTGGGGATGGATGTCCACGACACTCCAGACATGCCCCGCTCGCTCCCTCTCCAGCCTGGTATGGTGATCACCGTGGAGCCAGGTAAGGAGAGGGCTAGCTGCTCTGACCCCTCTGGACACTTACGACTATGAGGTTGGCATTGTTTGTTTTTATCTGAACTGACATAAGTAAATTAGAAGAGACAGCCAGGTGTGGTGGTGCATGCCTGTAATCCCAGTACTTGGGAGGCTGAGACAGGAGGATTACAGGTTCCAGGACAGCCTCAACAAGTAGTGAGACTCTCATCAACCTAGCGAGACCCTATTTCAAAATAAAAATAAAATAGGGCTGGGGGTGTAGCTTGGAGGTAGAATGCCCCTGGGTTCAATCTCCAGTACCCTCCAAAAAAAAAAAAATATTTAGAAGAGACAAAAAAAACTCTCCAATGTAGAAGGTGACTTTTAGATTTATCTTTAGCTTTCTTATGTATTTAACATCACACAATTTGTTTAATTTGACTCCTCCAATAAACAACAGATGGTGAATACTTTCTATAAGTAGATATTAAGAAATAAATCTTTTTTTAATCCCGCCTTTACCAGGGCCAATTTGTGCATGTCTCCAGTTAGGAGTGGGGCTGCTCGAGCTTCTAGCGCCCAGTGCTTGCACCAGAGACACACAGACTCTGTGCTCCGATGCAGCGCCCCAGCCGGTACCAGTGAGCCCTTCCGCTCCTCAGGTCCAGCTCCTTTCTCAGAAGCTTCAGGAACAGCTGACAGTCAACTAGGTCACCTGACTGGAGTAATGCTGGATGTCAGGCAGAAGAGAAGTGGTGGCCGTGGATGTTATGAGAATTTGTTTTAATTTCAGTGTTTGTTTTGTGGTACTGGGGAGTGAACCCAGGGGCATTCTACCTCTGAGCTATACTCCCAGCCCTTTATTTTTTGTTTTGAAACAGGGTCTCACTAGGTTGTTGCAAGTTGTGCTAAGTTGCTGAGGCGCATCTTGAACCCGCAATTATTTTATCTTTATTTTAGCAAAATGCCCTTTTTCCATGGACTAGTAGGCAGAGGAAAAATACACTTATGTAATCTGCTGGTTCCCAGCATATATAGACATATTCATAATTTTAAAAACTTTAGCCGGGCGTGGTGGCGCACGCCACCACGTACTGTAATCCCAGTACTTGGGAGGCGGAGACCGGAGGATCCGGGTTCGCGGCCAGCCTCAGCTACTTAGTGAGGCCCTCCACAACTTCGTGAGACCCAGTTTCAAAATAAAGAATAAAAAAAAATAGGGCCGGGGATGTAGCTCGGAGGCAGAACACCCCTGGGTTCCATCCCTGGTACTACAAAAACAAAACAAAACAAACAAAAAAACTTTAGTGGTCCACTTGTCATTGTTTTATGGAACCTGTAGAATAATATACACAATGACTATAATAATAATTCTAGTAATGATAGCCATCATTATTGACCATTATGTACCAGGCTCTGTTACATATATTACCTTATTTAACCCTCACAACTCTCTTAGGCAGGTACCCATTAGATCCAGGTACAGATGAGGGGATTGGAACACATTAACTTGCCCCATATCACTGGCTTACTGTCTGCTCAACAGCATGCTCTTCTCTACTTCTCAGGCATTTATATTCCGGAGGACGACAGAGATGCTCCAGAGAAGTTTCGAGGTCTAGGTGTACGAATTGAGGATGATGTAGTAGTGACTCAGGACTCACCTCTCATCCTTTCTGCAGATTGTCCCAAAGAGATGAGTGACATTGAACAGATCTGCAGCAGGGCCTCTTGACCCCCATCGCAGCCCGATGCGTCTGCGGTTCCAGGAGGGTGTGCAGTGTTCCCACGCGTGCGCGCTCTGAGCCTCTGTACGTTTGCACACATGTTCCACTTGGAAGTGCAGCAGCTGTATGAATGTGCACAGTCCTGAACGTGGGCTTTCTCAGTAGATGAAAATCTGGAAAAATGAAATTTGGAATGGTTTTTTACTGCAGCTTTAGTAACATTAATTCAGTAGAATTAATGATCCAAACCGGGCGTAGTGGCACACACTTGTAATCCCAGGACTTGGGAGGCTGAGACCAGAAGATCCGGGTTCGCAGCTAGCCTCAGCTACTTAGTGAGGCCCTCCGCAACTTAGTGACACCCTGTTTCAAAATAAAGAATAAAAAATAGGGCTGGGGGTATACCTTTGAGGTAGAATACCCCTGGGTTCAATCTCCAGTACTGCAAAAAAAAAGAATTAATGATCCAAGTAAGTCTAATTTTTAATTTTTTTTTTTTTTGGTACTAGGGATTGAACTCAGGGGCATTCTACCTCTGAGCTACACCCTCAGCCCTATTTTTTATTCTTTATTTTGAAACAGTGTCTAAGTTGCGGAGGGCCTCTCACTAAGTAGCTGAGGCTGGCCGCGAACCCCGGATCCTCCGATCTCAGTCCCCCAAGTAGTGGGATTACAAGCGTGTGCCACTATGCCTGACTAAAAAATAAATAAATTTTAAAAAAAATTAATCCCTAGCATTGCAAAGAAAAAAAGGTAAAGACAATATATCTCATTAAAACAAAAATTCCGCTCTTCTATTTTTCCAAACATTCATAATGAACACCGCCTTTGGCTTTGTTATTAATACAGAGAATGCAGATGTGAATCACGGCGCTGCCTGTACTCTCAGTGCCCACATTAGGTCACAGTGAGGCCTGTGGGCTCTCCCACCACTTGTGACCTCAGGGTCCTTTGTGTTTCCAATAACTGCTGCCAGTAAAGCAGTTGGAATTTGAATTGGAACCATCCACCATCATTCAGATAGCATATAATAGATGATAGCATAACGTGTGTGGGGTGTGTGTGTGTGTGCGTGTGCGTGTGTGTGTGTGTGTGCATCTTAGAAATTAAGTGAGGGCCCAAGCTGGTGGCAACATAAAGGGCCCTGCATGAAAGAGGTTTTTATATTCCAGTTCATTTTTTTTTAAATTTTGGTTCTCTGAAGTTGGATCCATAACCCAAAAAAGGGTATGTTTTAAGCCTGGACAAAAATTCTTCAAGCTGAAATATTTTTCATGTTCTTAGAATAATGAAAAGGCAAATATGTCATGAAATCCTAATGCTGTAGTAGAATTGCACTGTCAGACTGCGTTGGTTCTGGTCGCTTTTGTCTCTTCCTGTGTCACTGAGAAACTTCAAGTGAAGATCAGTACTTTCAGTTCACTCCCGGAACCAAAGCCTCCTGGGGTGCTCCCCAAGGATCTGAGGAACCTGCTATCGTTAGCATTTGTTAATGCTTTTATGACTTTTGTGCAATTATATAAGTTCAATTTGGACAAAATGCTGTTACTTTTTAAGGCCCTATTCATTGAAAATGGATATATCATTCCCCAACAAGGGGGAGGAATTTGTTACTGTCATTTTTAAAATATACTATAAAACAATATAGAGCTGTATGATGTGTGTATATGTGTTATTTTACAACCTAGAGTGTATGTGAGAACATTTTGTTTTACAAAATATTTTCTTTTACAAAGTATTCACTGATGTCAGAAATTCATGATAGTAAACTTGACGTGACCTTACTAGTCACAGAAAGAAAAAACCAATGGATTCCATCCAGCCTGTTGAAATGTTGATGCTCCACAAAACTGACCCCCAGTCCCCCAGACAGCCCGGTGAGGCTTCAGACCTTAGACTACAGCCACAAGCAGGTGAAGAGGGATGGATTCTGTGGGAAAGAAGAATCGGTTTGCAAAATTGTGAATATATGGGCTTTCTCAATGAGCCATTTAATGAATCACAAGAGTAGCCATCCCCCTCATTAGGAATCATCTTTACTTGGTTATTTGTTAATTTTTACATTGGTAGGAATCAAAGCCAGGGCCTTGAACACACCAGGCAAGACTCTACTCCTGAACTACATTCCTATCCCTAGGAACCATCTTGTATTATATACATATGCCTTATATAATTACGATAAGGAAAATATAGGAACAAAGTTTGAAAGAAATTTTTAAATTTATATGACATTTGCCGGGTGTGGTGGCACACGCTTGTAATCCCAGTACTTTGGGAGGCGGAGACCTGAGGATCCGGGTTCGCGGCCAGCCTCAGCTCGCTCGCTCTCTCTCTCCGTTTCTCTCTCTCTCTCTCTCTCTCTACTTAGTGAGGCCCTCCGCAACTCCGTGAGACCCGGGTTCAAAATAAAGTATAAAAAATAGGCCGGGCGTGGTGGCGCACACTTGTAATCCCAGTACTTGGGAGGCTGAGACCGGAGTATACAGGTTCTTGGCCAGCCTCAGCTACTTAGTGAGGCCTCCACAACTTAGTGAGACCCTGTCTCAAAATAAAGAATTAAAAAAAAATAGGGCTGGGGGTGTAGCTCAGAGGTAGAATGCCCCTGGGCTCAATCCTCAGTACCACAAAAAAAAACTTTTATTAAAATATTCATCTTCTAGCCAGGCATGGTGGCGCACGCTTGTAATCCCAGTACTTGGGAGGCTGAGACCGGAGGATCCGGGTTCTTGGCCAGCCTCAGCTACTCAGTGAGGCCTCCACAACTTAGTGAGACCCTGTCTCAAAATAAAGAATTAAAAAAAAATAGGGCTGGGGGTGTAGCCCAGAGGTAGAATGCCCCTGGGTTCAATCCCTGGTACCGCAAAAAAAAAAAAATTCATCTTCAGCTAGGTATGGTAGCGCTCACTTGTAATCCCAGTACTTGAGAATCTGAGACAGGAGGATCACAGGTTCAAGGACAGCCTCAGCAATTTAGTGAAGCTCTCATCAACTTAGCGAGACACTGTTTCCAAATAAAAAAAAAATAGGGCTGGGGTGTAGCTCGGAGGTAGAATGCCCCTGGGTTCAACCCCCAGTACTACAAAATAAATAAATAAAATTTCGTCTTGGCAGGGTGTGGTGGCACATGCCTATAATCTGAGACAGGAGGATCACAGGTTTGTGGCCAGCCTCAGCAAAAGGGCTGGGGTGTAACTCAGAGTTAGAATACCCCTAGTTAAATCTGTAGTACAAAAAAAAAAAAAGAATAAATAATAAAAAGGAATTAGCCAGTTGGGCGCAGTACGCACACCTGTAATCTCAGTAATGGAAAGGCTGAGGCAGGAGGATATCAAGTTTGAGGCCAACCTGGAAAACTTAGCTAGACCCTGTCTCAAAATGAAAAATAAAAAGGGCTGGGGGTGTAGCTCAGTCCTAAGGCACTCCTTGGTTCAATCCCCAGCACTACCATAAATAAATAAATAAAAGAAACATAACTCCAACATGGATGAATCTTGAAGACATTATGCTAAGTGAAATAAGCCAGCCACAAAGGACCAAACAGTGTATAATTCCACTTATATGAGTTGCCTAGGATACTCAAATTCAAACTCCTCGAGACGAAGTCCAACTGGTCACCACCAGCTGGGGGAACACAGGGTGGAGAATGGGCAGTTATTGTTTGATAAGTATAGAGTTCGAGTATGGGAAGATGAAAAAGTTCTGGATATGGATGGTGGTGATGGTTGCATAAAAATGTGAATGTGCTGTATGCTTAAAAGTGGTTAAGGTGAGCCAGGCGTGGTGGCGCATGCTTGTAATCCCAGTATTTGGGAGGCTGAGACAGGAGGATCGCAGGTTCAAGGACAGCCTAAGCTACTAGTAGTGAGACTCTTATCAACCTAGTGAGACCATGTTTCAAAATAAAAATAAAATAGGACTGGGGGTGTAGCCCAGAGGTAGAATGCCTCTGGGTTCAATCCCTAGTAGCACACAGACACACACAAAAAGTGGTTAAGATGACAAATTTTACACTCTGTATATTTTACCACAATAAAACAACTTTTAAATCCCAGTACTTTGGGAGGCAGAGACCGGAGGATCCAGGTTCGCAGCCAGCCTCAGCTCTCTCTCTCTCTCTCTCTCTCTCTCTCTCTCTCAGTGATGCCCTCCGCAACTTCATGAGACCTGGTTTCAAAATAAAGTATAAAAAATAGGGCCGGGGGTGTAGCACAGAGGTGGAACGCCCCTGAGTTCAATCCCTGGTACCGCAAAAAATAAAATAAATAAAACAACTTTTAGCTGGGCGTGGTGGCACATGCCTGTAATTCTGGTACTTGGGAGACTGAGATCAGAGGATTGCAGGTTCACTGCTAGCCTCAGCTATTAATGAGGCCCTCCGCAACTTAGACCCTGTTTCCAAATAAAAAATAAAAGGGTCGGGGGTGTAGCTCAGAGGTAGAAGGTCCCTGGGTTGAATCTCCAGTACCACCAAAATAAATAAATAAATAATAAAAATAAAACAAATGGAGTGTCAGGAATTTGTTTCAAAGCTACTAAAAGATCAACCAGATGAGATGGTGAGTTCTCCTAAAGATCAGCCGCAGCAAGTGGCCTCTGCCAGTCCCAGGCCAGGTGACATTTCTCAAGTCCAAGAGCCTCTGTCAACTGCAAAAGTTGGGCCACAGAGGGCCTGCCTGTTGGTGGGGTTGAAATCGGAGACTACGATGCTTCCCAATTTTGTAATTTTTGTGTGTGTGGTACTGGGGATTGAACTCAGGGGCATTCTACCTCCAAGCTACACCCCCAGCCCTATTTTTTTATTCTTTATTTTGAAACAGGGTCTCTCTAGGGGCCTCACTAAGTAGCTGAAGCTGGCTGCGAACCTGGTATCCTCCTGTCTCAGCCTCCCAAGTACTGGGATTACAAGCGTGCGCCACCATGCTGGGATGACATTCTACCTCTGAGCTACACTCCCAGCCATATATTTTTATTCTTTATTTTGAAACAGGGTCTAAGTTGCGGAGGGCCTCACTAAATAGCTGAGGTTGGCTGTAAACCTGCAATCCTCCTACCTCAGCCTCCCAAGTACTGGGATTACAAGCGTGCACCACCACGCCCGGTTTATTATTCTTTTTTTTTTTTTTTTTGCGGTACCAGTGATTGAACCCAGAGGCGTTCTACCTCCGTGCTACACCCCCGGCCCTATTTTTTTATCCTTTATTTTGAAACCGGGTCTCTCGAAGTTGCAGAGGGCCTCACTAAGTAGAGAGAGAGAGACAGGGAGAGAGAGAGAGAGAGAGAGAGAGAGAGCGAGCTGAGGCTGGCTGCGAACCCAGATCCTCCGGTCTCCGCCTCCCAAAGTACTGGGATTACAAGCGTGCGCCACCACGCCTGGCTATTCTTTATTTTTTAAACAGGGTCAGACTAAGTTGTGGAGAGCTTCACTAAGTAGCTGAGGCTGGCTGCAAACCTGCGATCCTCCTGTATCAGCCTCCCAAGAACTGGGATTACAAGTGTGTGCCACCACACCCAGCTGGCATTCTACCTCTGAGCTACACCCCCAGCCATATTTTATTTTTATTTGGAAACAAGGTCTCACTAAGTTGCAGAGGGCCTCGCTAAGTTGTGGAGGCTGGCCGCAAACCTGCAATCCTCCTGTCTCAGTCTCTCAAATACTGGGATTACAGGTGTGCACAACCACATCCGGCTCAGATTTTATAATTTTATGTATATAAGTAGTAATTTCACAGTGTATAAACCCTGTTCCAAAAAAATCCAAGGGTTTTTTTGTTGTTGTTGTTTTGTTTTATGTTTGTGGTACTGGGGATTTATCCAGGGACATTCTACCTCCAAACTACACCCCCAGTCCTTTTTTTTTTTTACTTTTTTTTTTTTTTGAAACAAGGGTCTCACTAGGTTGCCGAGTCTCTTTAAACTGTTGAGGCTGTTCTTGAACCTGTGATCCTCCTGTCTCAGCCTCCCAAGTACTGAATTTACAGGCATGCTCCAAATCTGACTAAGGGTATTTTTCTTTCTTTCTTTCTTTCTTTCTTTCTTTCTTTCTTTCTTTCTTTCTTTTTTTTTTTGTGACACAGGGAATTTAATACAGGGGCATTCTACCTCTGAGCTACACCCCCAGCCCTATTTTATTTTTTATTTTGAAACAGGCTCTCACTAAATTGTGGAGAGCCTTGCTAAATTGCTGAGGCTGACCGCAAAACTGCAATCCTCCTGTCTCAGCCTCCCAAGTACTGGGATTACAAGTGTGCATCATCACACCCAGCTACCATTCCAGATTTAGGAATGCAGTATGCCTTCTCCAGCTTCTAGTCTCTTCTGCATGCTGTTTCTTTCTTCTATAGCATGCAAGGTGGAATGCCACCTTTCCCACAATTTCCAGTAATTTTGCACGCTGGCTGTGAGAGCTACAAATCACAACTCTTTTTGTGTGTGTGTGTGTGCGGTATTGGAATTGAACCCAGGGGCCTTCTACCTCTAAGCTACACCCAAGCCCTATTTATTTATTTATTCATTTATACTGGGGATTTAACCCAGGGGTATTCTACCTCTGAGCTACACACCCAACCCTATTTTTTATTTTTATTTAATTAATTTATTTACTTATTTACGGTACTGGGGATTGAACCCATGGGCATTCTACCTTGGGGCTACACCCCCGGCCCTATTTTTTTATTCTATATTTTGAAACTGGGTCTAAGTTGCGGAGGGCCTCGCTAAGTAAGTAGCTGAGGCTGGCCGTGAACCCGGATCCTCAGATCTCAGCTTCCCAAGTACTAGGATTACAAGCATACGCCACCATGCCCGGCTATTTTTATTTTATTTTTTTGTGGTTCCGGGGATTGAACCCAGGGGTGTTCTACCTCCAAGCTACACCCCTGGCCCTATTTTTTATACTTTATTTTTGACACCGGGTCTCACAAAGTTGCGGAGAGCCTCACTAACTAGCTGAGGCTGGCCGCGAACCCGGATCCTCCGGTCTCAGCCTCCCAAGTACTAAGATTACAAGTGTGCGCCACCATGACCGGCTTATTTTTATTTTAAAACAGGGTCTTACTAGGTTGATGAGAGTCTCACTACTTGCTGAGGCTGTACTCGAACCTGTGATCCTCCGGTCTCAGTCTCCCAAGTACTAGGATTACAGGTGTGCACCACCACGCCTGGCTCACAAACGTGATTTCTGCTTCAAAATACCCTTTAGATAGCCAGGCATGGTGGCCCATGCTTGTAATCTCAGTACTTGGGAGGCTGAGACAGGAGGATCACAGGTTTGAGGAGAGCCTCAGCAAATAGACTTTCATCAACCAAAGGAGCCCCTGTTTCAAAATAAAAATAAAATAGGGCTGAGGATGTAGTTCAGAGGTAGAATGCCCATGGGTTCAATCCCTCATGCCTAAAACAAAAACAAACAAAATACCCTGTAGATCCCCTTTCTTTTTTTTCTTTTCTGTTTTTTTTTTTTTTTTTTTTTTTTTTTTTTTTTTTTTTTTTTTTTTTTTTTTTTTTTT
>PVJS01061566.1:0-10934 GCA_004027185.1 Glis glis | reverse complement strand
GTCTCACGAAGTTGCGGAGGGCCTCACTAAGTAGAGAGAGAGAGAGAGAGACAGGGAGAGAGGGAGAGAGAAAGAGAGAGAGAGAGAGAGAGAGAGCTGAGGCTGGCCGCGAACCTGGATCCTCCGGTCTCTGCCTCCCAAAGTACTGGGATTACAAGCGTGCGCCACCACGCCCAGCGCTGGACTCTGCCCTCTAAAACTGTGGCCTTCCCGGGGTAGCAAAGGGGGCACAATGAACACAGAGACACACGCTGTGTGCAGAATCGCAGAGAATCTTCCGGCCTTCCTGGGCCTGTCTCATTTGGCACTGCGTACCTCCACACAGCAGCAGTAAGACTTTGCAAGATCTCACATAACCCAAACCTTTATCCCTTTGAAACAGGGCCCAAACCTGCCCCGCATGCAAGAGTCGTCTTTCACTCTATCAACTGATAGAAACAGCAGGGGCTGGCACCAGGAGATCCGGGGAAGCCGGCGGGGGGCACCTACCTCATCAGGTCACTGTGGGATCAAGTAAATTGATACAGGTGAAGAGCTTGGGACCATGCCTGGCACACAGGAAGGGCTACATCTGTTGGTTACTATCATTTTTAATGTTTTTGGGGTTTTGTTTTTATTTGCTTTTTGGCACTGGGAACTAAAGCCAGGGGCATTCTACCTCTGAGCTATACTCCCAGCCCTTTTCATTTTTTATTTTGAAACAGGGTCTCGCTAAGTTGCTGAGTGTCTCACTAAGTTGCTGAGGCCAGCCTTGAACCTGCAATCCTCCTGTCTCAGCCTCCCAAGTACTGGGATTACAGGTGTGTGTCATTGTGCCTGGCTATTTTAACATTATCATATAAACTTTAGTGCTAGTCCTCAGAGATCCCAATCCTTATGGTACCTGGATATACAATAATCTTCACTACCAGCCATGATACTTGAAATCTTTAACAACTGCTAATAAGAACTGACATCATTCGAACCTAATTTTTCTCAACCTGGAGCAGTAGTGCCCCCCCCCCGTACACAAGGGACATTTGGTAGTGTCTAAAGACATGTTTCGTTGTTAAAAGTGGGTGAGGAGAACTACTGGCATGTGGTAGGTAGAGGCCAGGGGTGTGGTAAATGTCAACACACACAAGATGGCACCCACAAGCAGGCTGTGGTGGAGCACACCTGTAATTCCAGTACTTGAGAGGCTGAGACAGGAGGATTGCAGGTTCAAAGCCAGCCTCAGCAATTTAGTGAAACCCTGTCCCAAAAATTAACAATAAAATATGGCTGGTGGTGTAGCTCAGAAGTAGAACACCCCTGAGCTCAATCCTCAGTACCACAAAAATATAAAAAATAAAAAGAATGGCACCCCCAAGGCCAAGGGGGAAGAGGGACCATATATAATCTCTGAGGCCACACCCCCAGGGACCCCTCCTTAGCAACCAAGCCCTGCCTCCAACATGGCTGCCTGGTTTCCATGAGGGCTGGGGGGATATTCTAAATCCAAACCACTACATTTACATATTGTCTATGGCTTGGGGGAGCCAATAGCAGCACTGAGTAGCTGCAATGGAGCCCATCTGCTTGGGGAAGGCTAAAGTGTTTACTGTTAGGCCCTTTAAAGGACGTATTTGCCAATTTCTGCTCTAGATGAACACAGGCAATTGGCTCAATAGGTTCAAGATGCCTGGTGCGGAAATCTGCCTTTTGTCTAAGTCTCTGCGAGAAGGTGTGCTTTGTGCTGAGCCTCTCTCTCTCTCTCTCTCTCTCTCTCTCTCTCTCGGAACTTCCTCAACACAAACAAGTGTAGGGTAGCGATCAGGAAATCTTGTTCAGTCTAAATTATCTGTGTTCTGACCTTTCTGCCCACAGATAACACTATCTGTCCATCAGTGAAACGTGAGCTGTGGACTATGGGAACAACCTGAACCTTTCTAACCCGCTGTTTACAGACTTCCTTCTGTGGGCGCTGAGCGTCCCAAACAGAGGACATCACAATCACCGATGCCATTGATAATAAGTATTTTTTTAAAAAACTTGCATGGAGCCGGGCGTGGTGGTGGCGCACGCTTGTAATCCCAGTACTTTGGGAGGCGGAGACCGGAGGATCCGGGTTCGCGGCCAGCCTCAGCTCTCTCTCTCTCTCTCTCTCTCTCTCTACTTAGTGAGGCCCTCCGCAACTTCATGAGACCCGGTTTCAAAATAAAGTATAAAAAAATAGGGCCGGGGGTGTAGCGCGGAGGTAGAACGCCCCTGCGTTCAATCCCCGGTACCGCAAAAAAAAAAAAAAAAAACTTGCATGGTTCGTCAAGCATTTTGCCGATGAGATATTATTTTCCCAGATATGTTTGTCTTCTGGGGGGAGGACTTGAAATTGCTAAAAGGACTGAGAACCCAGTACCTCATAGGCAGATTCTCCTGACCCTGGCTCTAACCTTATTTATTCCAGAAAGAAGTACATGAAAAGCTGGGAGTGGTGGCACATGATTGTAATCCCAGTACTTGGGAGGCTGAGACAGGAGGATCACAAGTTCAAGGACAGCCTCAGCCACTTAGGCCCTCTGCAACTTAGTGAGACCCTGTTTCAAAATTTAAAAAGGATAAAATCAGGCTGGGGGTGTAGGTTGGAGGTAGAATGCCCCTGCATTCCATCTCCAGTACCACACAAAAAAAGAAAAGTACATGAAGAATCCTCCAACGATGCCGTTTTCCTCATCTACAACCTAGCTGGAGACTTCTGGAAGCTGATGTTATGGCCCTCACCCATCACCACTAGCACCTAGATCCAGCTGATCCTCCTAAGCTCCAAAAATAATTTTATAAGACAGTATGAAATAATCTCCTACCTCCAAAAAAAAAAAAGAAACCCAGAAATTCTGTTTCAAGCACTTTTTTAAATGTCCACAATGCTTGACCCAATAATAGTCCTCCTGTTATACTCTAATGAAATGGTCAGAGGTGCAGGCAAAGGCTTGTACTCAAAGATGTTCACTGCGGCATTACTTATTATGATGGGAAATCAGAAAAAATGATTGAAAGGATAAATAAGAGTACATATATGTAATGGAATTTTATGCAATTAATTTATAAATGTCTGTAGAATATTTGAAAATATAGGAAACTTCATATTTTGCTAAGTGAATATGTATTGGTTTTTAGGGGAAAATTGTACTGATGTCTTGGAATTACTTTGTTTTTGTTTGTTTGTTTTTGTTTTGTTTTATTTTGGGTTTTTTGTTTTTGTTTTTCTTTGGTACTAGGGATTGAACCCAGAAGTACTCCACCTCCTAGATACAACCCAGCCCTTTTTATATTTTGTTTTGAAACAAGGTCTCACTAAGTTTCTGAGGGCCTTGCTAAGTTGCCAAGGATGACCTCAAACCTTCAATCCTCCTGTCTCAGCCTCCCAAGTACTGGGATTAGAGGTGTGCGCTACCATACCCAGCTGCAAATTACTTTGAAAAGCACTAAAAAAAAATGGATGTATGGATGGGTGGATGGATGGAGAAATGGATAGATGAATAGAGGGATAGATGGGTAGAGGGAGATAGGGAAAGAGAGATGGATAAGACAAAGGAATGAAGGATGGAGGAAGGGAAGGATAAGTAATAAAAGCAAGTCAAGTAACATATTAATGATAGAATCTACATGGTTGATATGTGAGTGTTCACTATATAATTCTTTCAGTATCCCGTGTGTGTGTGTGTGTGTGTGTGTGTGTGTGTGTGTGGTACTGGGGATTGAACCCAGGGACATTCTACCTCTGAGCTATGCCCCCAGCCCTATTTTATTTTTATTTGGAAACAGGGTCTCACTAAGTAATTGAGGCTGGCCCCAAACCTGTGGTCCTCCTGTCTTAGTCTCCCAAGTACTGGGATTACAAGCATGCACTACCATGCCCAGCTCGGTATCCCATATATTTTAATTTTTAACACTAAAATATCAAAAACTATGTGCAAAGGATAACCATTTAATAAACACATTTGTAATCATAAAACATGACTATAGTCATATAAACATTCATACACATAGATATACTTTAGATGATCCTGAAAGAAGATAAACCCAAACAATATGTCTCAGTCAGCATTCTCACTTCTGTGACCCAATAGTATGGCCACACACAACTTAGAGGGAGGAAAATTTATTTGCTCACAGTTTTTGGAGATTTCAGAGATTCAGTCCATGTCAGGCTGGGTCTGCAGAGCTCAGGCCATGGTGGCAGGAAGCAGAGAGAGGGAAAGATCAAGGTTTTGGGTTCTGCTCTTACATCATGGAGGCCAGAAGCAAGAGAGAGAACAAGGGGAGGAGGTACCTTATATAATCCCCAAGGCCACACCCCCAGGACCCCTCATTAGCAACCAAGCCCCACCTCCAACATGGCTGCCCGGTTTCCATGAAGGATAGGGGGACATTCTAAATCCAAACCATTACACAAAAATATTAATTATTTCTGGAAATGGAATTATTGGTGATTTGGAATTTCTTCTTAACACTCCTGGGTTTTATTTCCCAAATTTCAAGCAATTAGCCTGTGTTACTCTGATAATGGGGGCAAGGGGTAATTTGAGAAGAAATATCGCCAGAAAAGTATACTCAGTGCCTCTCATCCTCTTGTCTGGGATTTAGAATCTGGGAACATCTCTGAAAGTAATAAATTGTAGAGAACAGAAAATCCCAGTAAGGATCCCTCCTGGACCACGACCCTCTCAGGCAGCCAGTGGGGATGAAAACTGGAGCAGAGCCACAGGACCTGGCTGCAGGGAAGACTCGGGCCACATGCTAATGAGCTTAAGGTACATGGGGTGACTTTCCTACAGAAGAAACTGGGGAAAAGTCTAAGAGCCCACCTGAGTGGCAGTTATGAGGACCCCTGGAGCCTGCTCCATCCCTGTCCCTGGAGTTAGAAGGCTGCAAGTCAAAATATAAAATCCTGTTATCTCTCTGCTCCTTCAAGACACAGGAGAGCTTTTCTTTCATCCTGCACCAGAAAGAGAGACAAATGTTCCTGTGAGAGAGGATTTGTGCCCAGGATCCCAGGGCCCCAGCCCGGCTCTGTCCTCTGACCTCAAGACAGAATCCTCTACCCAAACACATCTGTTTTGGGCCACCATCCAGTTTTGGACCATACACCATCTTATAATGCCAAAGCAAGTCCAAGTCACCTTTTTTAAAGTTCAAGAGTGTGCTTAGAGTTCACATATTCATGGATAAGCAACAACAACCTAAAGGAAATCAGGAATTAATTTACCCTTAAGGAATGCAGACTCTCTGGGAAGGAACAATGGTGATATCTGTCATTTTGTGTTGATTTAGTTGGGCACGGGCCTGTAATCCCAGGGCTTGGGAGGCTGAGACAGGAAGATTGCAGGTTTGAGGCTAGCCTAAACAACCTAGCGAGACCCTCAGCAACTTAGAGATACCCTGTTTCTAAATAAAAAAAAAAATGAAAAGGGTTGGGGGTGTAGTTCAGAGGTAGAATTTCCCTGATTCAATCCCCAATTGATGTTGATTAAACTTGTTCAAAGAGTTCTAATTATAAATAGACTCTGTGACTTCCTGTAGACTTATGTTGCTCATTTACATAGGCCACATTTCATACTACGTCCTCATGTTCCAAACTACTTCATTGGTAAGTGATGTATGAATTGAGGTGTCTTTGCCAGAGAGAAAATGTGTTTTCCCACAGTTTTCAGTGCTAAGATGGATTACAAAAAAAACCAAAAAAATACCGATCATTCATTCATTCATTCATTCTTCACTTTCAACAAATTCTTATTGCATCCCTACCATATGCTAAGCATTGGCTAGTCTCTGGAAATAGACCAGTGGGTAGAAAATACAGACAAAAACTGCCCTCCTGGTGCCTACATCCTACAGGGCTGAGAGGGAGAGAGGCAAACACAAAAGAAATCAGTGAATTTATGAGGGATAGAAGGTATAGTCTGTTGAATGGCGCCTCCCCCCCAAAAAAGATATGTCCATATGGGACCTGTAAATGTGACCCTATTTGGGAAAAAAAGCATCTTTACAGATGTAATAAACTCAAGGCTCTACAGATGACAAAGGCCAGGTGTCTTTAGAAGAGAGAAGGGAAGACACAGGTAAGAAGGCTATGTGAAGGTGGAGACAGATATTGGAGTAACACCAGCCAAGGAGCATTGTGGCTTGTCTGCAGCCACCAGAAGCAGGGGGAGGCCAGGACCAGATGGTTCCCCTAAGCTTCCAAGTGGCTCCAGTCCTGCCAACACTGTGATTTTGGACTTCAGGGCTCCAGAACATTGAGATAATAAATTTATACCGCTTTAAGCCAGCAAGATTGTGGTCATTTGTTATAGCAGCCCTAGGATACTAATACAGAGAGATGCAAACCATGGAGAAAAATAATTAAGATGGCAGGGGGAGCAGAAATGCCAGGAAGCGGTGATTTTACAAGAGGAGAGTTGGGAAAGGCCTGAGAGGGTGACCTCTGAGCAAAGACTTGAAGAGGGGGAGGGATGAGCCATGTGGATGCAGGGAAGAGGAGATGGGAGGCTCAAGCTGCAGAGAGGGAGGAAGAAGAGCATAGAGAGGGCAGGACATAGCAGGCAGAGCTTTGTGAGGAGTCGAGAGGCTTTGGCTCAGCAGAGGGAGGACCTGGTCTGCATCTCACTTAAAAGGATGGCTGTAGGAACAAGGGTAGAAGCCAGGCTCCCAGCAGAGGAGACTGTCATAGCAGCCAAGTGAGAGGTGACCTGGTCTCAGAGCAGGATGGAGAGGCATGAGAGGTGCCCGGGTCCTGATGATATTTTGAAGAATAGAGCAAACTAGATTTTCCAATTGACATCTGTCTTTCTTTGGTGATTTAAAGAAGGGTAGAAAGGATGATGAACTTTCAAATATTCAACCAACTTCAACTTGTAGATGTGTGTGTGTGTGTGTGGTACTGGGGATTAAACCCAGGGACATTCTACCTCTGAACTACACCCCAGCCCTTTTTATTTTATTTTTGTTGTTGTTGTTCTTGTTTTGAAATAGGGTCTCGGTAGGTTGCTGTTTCAGTCAGCATTCCCCCTACTGTAATCCAAAACACCTGACCACCACAACTTAGAGGAAGGAAGACTTATTTGCTCACAGTTCTAGAGATTTCAGGGGTTCAGTCCATGTCAGCCCGGGTACATCTGGAGAGCTCAGGGTACAGTGATGGGAGGCAGAGAGAGGGAGAGAGCAGGGCTCTCCTCTCACATCATGGAAGCTGGAAACAAGAGAGAGAGCAAAGGGAAGGGGACCATATCCCAAGGCCACATCCCCAGTAACCTCTCCTCAGCAACCAAGGTCTGCCTCCAACATAGCTGCCTACTGTCCATGAGGTATGGGGGACATTCTAAATCAAAACCATAACATTGCTAAGGCTGTCCTCCAACCTGTGATTCTCCTGTCTCAGCCTCCCAAGTACTGGGATTACAGGCATGCGTCACCACACCCAGCTTATAGAATTCTTTCAGCCCCCACTTTTTGGACTAGGGGTTGAAAGATTCCCTACCTCGTCCTCTCCTACCACCCAACACACTCTCCTCTGGGCTATAATTTCATTTCACAACCACTGCCTATGGGTCCCTATAATCTTCCCAGTAATCTGAGAATAAAGTGTGTGTGTGTGTGTGTGTGTGTGTGTGTGTGTGTGTGTGTGTGTGTAAGAATGATTATACAACTATTGTGGAAAGATATTTGGTACATTATTAACTGACAAAAAAATCAAATCTCTAAAAATGTGCTATCATTTTTTATGGGGGAGCAAAAGATATTATATATTTATATTATGTTTTTCCATGCCAAGATTATGTCTGTAAGAATGAACAGGAAACTCCGGGGAGGGGAAGTCAGTAAATGACACACAGGGAAGGGATGACTTCCTCTCCAGAGCATACCCCATGAATCTTTCATCATGCATCTATTTATTACCCACACAGACTAATACGTTGGTATAAAAGAATAATCCCACTGTTATTTCAACGGCGATTTAATGTGTTTGAGACAGTTTCCATAGACGAACAGCGCTCTGTGCTCTCAGTCCTAGAACTCATATGGATATTTTTACATTAATTACTTTTTAAATATTTTCTGATGGATGATTCTGAACATAAACAGAAGTAGGTAGAAGAGCGTAGATCAAGGGTTGGCAAATTACTTCTCTAACAGAACAGGCCAGGAGGTAAATATTTTAGACTTTGCCTAGCAGATGACTTCTGGAACAATAGCTCTATACTCAACCAGAGGAAACAGGGCCATGAGTGGACATGGAAATATCCTGGTAAAACTTTATTTAGGAAAACAGACACTGGTTGAGGTTTGGCCCATGGACCACAATTTGCTGACCTCTGATATAAAGGAGCCCCTCAGCCGGGCGTGGTGGCGCACGCTTGTAATCCCAGTACTTTGGGAGGCGGAGACCGGAGGATCAGGGTTCGCGGCCAGCCTCAGCAGTCTCTCTCTCTCTCTCTCTCTCTCTCTCTCTCTCTCTCTCCCTCTCTACCTAGTGAGGCCCTCCGCAACTTCGTGAGACCCGGTTTCAAAATAAAGTATAAAAAATAGGGCCGGGGGCGTAGTGCGGAGGTAGAATGCCCCTGGGCTCAATCCCCGGTACCGCAAAAAAATAAATAAATAAAGGAGCCCCTCTGTGCCTATCCCCGAGCCCCAAATACCATCAACTCAAGGCCAAGGCCACCTGGTCTTCCACCCCCACCAATTTACCTGGAAGAAAGTCACCGACATCATATCAGTTCACGTCCATTGTTTTCAAATAAAGACCTGCCTTTCAACGTCACACCTAAAAAAGTTAACAATATTAATAATTATCATATTAATCATATCAAAGTCAGTCACTACTTAGGTTTCTAGTTATTTTATGAATCTAATACATTTATAACAGATGTTTTGTTTTTTTTTTGTTTTTTGTTTTTTTTTTTGCGGTACCAGGGATTGAACGCAGGGGCGTTCTACCTCCGCGCTACACCCCCGGCCCTATTTTTTACACTTTATTTTTGAAACCGGGTCTCACGAAGTTGCGGAGGGCCTCACTAAGGAGAGAGAGAGAGAAAGAGAGAGAGACAAGGAGAGAGAGAGAGTGAAAGAATTGAGGCTGGCCGTGAACTCGGATCCTCCGATCTCCGCCTCCCAAAGTACTGGGATTACAAGCATGTGCCACCACGCCCGGCACCTAACAGACGTTTTTTTTAAGTCAAATACAACTAAGTTCCACACAATGCTATGTAGTATCCTCTTTATTTCTCTCACATTAATTCTCTTTGCCTTTTAGCTGTTAAAAGTTGAGTTTCCCTGAAAAAAAAAATTAAGTCCAAGAGGCCCTGTGCTTCCTCCAAAGTATTTTGGTTACGATCTGAGGAGTTGCTACCAAGTGCGTGGTAATGCAAAATTATGGACCTGTGACCTGAAAGGCAGGTCATGTTCATGACTGGTTAGACAAGTCAAATATCATCGCACGGAGGTATCAACCACTTCCCTCCCATGTCTCCGAGGCTCCAACATTTAAAAAAGAAAAATCCATCTGCTTGGTGCCAGATATCTCACTCCCAGGAATTCCTCCTAATAAAATATTCAGAGACCCAGACAAAGATGCCTGATGAAGATTCGTATGGCTGCATTATTTATAACAGTACAATATTAAAAACAACCAAAGCATCCAATAATAAATAAATGATGGTATTAATTACAATACTGATTCATTTACCTGCTGGAATATTACATGGTGATTGAAAATCATATTTTTTTCGTGTGGTACTGAGGATGGAACCCAGGGACATTCTACCTCTGAGCTACATCCCCAGCCCTATTTTATTTTGAAACAGGGTGTCACTAAGTTGCAGAGGGCCTCACTAAGTTGCTGAAGCTGGCCTCAAACCTGCGATCCTCCTGTCTCAGCCTCCCAAGTATTGGAATTACAAGCGTGTGCCACCACGCCCAGTTGAAAATCATATTTTTCAATGTTCCTGTTGTTGTAAGTCAATATTCTTGGCAAAATTGTAAGTGACAAAAGCAAAATGTAAAACTGCATACAAATATGGTCACATGACTATCTGGCTAGAAAGCAATAAAATATTGTATTGTTATCTCTGGGCAAGAGATTACGTGCCCCTTATTTCCATAGTTACTTGTTTTTAAATTTTCTTTAATATTTATGCCTTACTTTTTTAATCTGAACAACAAAAATATGATCAGTTTTATCAGTTTTAAATTTTCTAAATCTTCTTTAATACTTATGCATTACTTTTTAAATCTTAACAACAAAAATATGATCAGTTGTATCAGGATTTCCATCTCTCCCCTTCTGGGTCTCCTCTGGTATATCTGTCATTTTTCATGACCTTTCTGCTTTCCGTGCCAGTTCTCTTTCTCTCTCTTTATCAGACATTAAATCGCCCTATTTTTAATTTCGCTCAGGGCCAGAACGGCTGTCATTCCCAGCCTTAAAGTTCAGCAGATCATGCCTACACAAACCCAAAATAAATGGAGTTAAATAAATGCAATCAAGTGCCCATTTCCCACCATCTGCTTTCCTCGCTGGAGCAGGACACCCAGGAAGTGAAACCACACAGCATGTTCCCAGTGAATCCTGTCAGAGAACTAGAAACAGCCGGGTGAGGTAATGCACACCTGGAATCCCAGTACTTGGGAGGCTGAGACAGAAGGATCACAGGTTCAAGGCCAGCCTCAGCAACCGATCGAGAACCTCACAATTTAGTGAGACCCTCAGCAACTTAGCAGAAAAAGGAGATGTTATCAGGACTCATTGGCGCAAATAGTGTTCAGTTAGACTTTAACTGGGAAACTGCTCTTCCCCGCAACAGGAGAAATGTTAATCACTCAAAATAATAAAAATAGGGCTAGGGGTGTAGCTCGGAGGTAGAACGCCCCTGTGTTCAATCCCCAGTGCAGAAAGAAAGAAAAAGGAAGGGAGAGAG
>PVJS01061565.1:0-10960 GCA_004027185.1 Glis glis | reverse complement strand
GAGAGAGAGAGGGACAGGGAGAGAGAGAGAGAGAGAGAGAGAGAGAGAGAGAGAGAGAGGAGAGAGAAATCATGCGCGCCCGCGCATGCGCGATGAGGTTGGCCGCGAACCCGGATCCTCCGGTCTCCGCCTCCCAAAGTACTGGGGTTACAAGCGTGCGCCACCACGCCCGGCATGCCTCAGCCTCTTAAGTAGCTAGGAGTACATGTGTGAACCACCATGCCCAACTTTAATTGTCTTAGGCTTCATTTTTGCTTGGGTTTTTTTTTTATATCCTTTAGCTTTTAATCATCTGTGCCTTTGAATCTAAAGTGTGTCTTATTGTAGAAAGCATATATTTGGGCCATTTAAAAAATCCATTTTATGATCTCTGCCTACTAATTCAAGTGTTTCATACATTTGTGTTTAATGTTATTACTGATAAGACAGGATTTACATCTACTATTTTCTGTTTTCTTTCCAAATGTATTATGTTTTTTTGATCTTCTATTCTTCCATTACTGTCTTCTTTGGTATTGAGCAAATATTCTGTAGAATACTATGTTATTTCTCTTGTTTATTTTCCTTTTGTAAATTTTTAAGTGGTTGCCCTGGGAATAGGAATTAACATCTTAAATTAAAAACTATATAATAAGAATTAATACCAACTTAATTTCAACAGCACACAAAAATTTTGCTCCAGGATGGTTGTATTACCTCCTCTTCTGTGCTATTATAGTTAATCAAATTATGTGTTTATACAATGTAATTTCATTATCATGGTTTTATTATTGCTTTGTGCAGTTATTTTTTAAATTATGTAAGTGATGAAAAGGGTTACAAGCAGAAAACAAATTTATAAAGTCTTCTATATTTACCTATTACTTTACCAGTGCTCTTCATTTATTTGTGTGGATTTTATTGGCTAGTATCTTTTTATGTCATTCCAAGGACACTCTTTAGAATTTTTTTGTAGGTCATATCTACCAGTGGCAAAATTTGTTGTTGTTTAGTCTGGGGATGTCTTAATTTCTTCTTCATTTTAAAAGTATAGTTTTTTTAAATATCAAACTTTTGGCTCATAATCTTTCCCTTTTAATATTTTGCCTATGTCATCCCACTGTCTTCTGGTCATCATAGTTTCTGATAAATATCAGGTGTTCATTTTATTGAGAATCCATTAAAAGTGCTGTGTTCTTTCTCTCTTGCTGGTTTTTTTTTTTTTTGGCAGTACTGGGGATGGAACTCAGGGGCAAATTTCTTTCCTTTGGCTGCTTTCTTTGCATGTCTCATATTTTTTGTTAAAAGTTAAGTGTTTTAAATAACATGATGTGTCAGATCTGTAAATCTGTCTCCTGAGAGCCACAACACAGTTTATTGTTGTTTCTGATATTTATTCAATTGCTTTCCTTGATCAATTCCAAAACATCTGTTTTTTCTGTCATGTGCAGTCCCTGAACTATCTTCTAACCATGCGCAGCCAGCCGGTTTAATGGTCAGCTAATGATTAAACAGAAATTTATTTAAATGATTAGACTGATATTTCCCCTATTCTCTGTGGAGAGGCTCTATGTATGTGCTGGAGAAGGCCTTCAGTGCTCAGATAGCTTACAGGTCTGCCCTGGGCTTCACTTCATGTGTTTGCAGAGCCTCAATAGCACCCAGAGTTGAGAAATTAGGACCTTCTCAGATCTCTCCAGGACAGCACACGGCTTTTCATATGCACTTGCCTTCCTAGATTCCCAGGGATATATCTGCCCGAGCTTTGCAAAGCCCTCTATAGATATCTCTTTATATGCATTTCCTTTTCTGTTTTTGATCAGCTTCTTGCTTGCTACATCACTGGCATCACCACCTGTATTAGTTTCCTATGGCTGCTATAATAAATTTGCCACAAGCTATTGTTTTCATTCTGTTTAAAACAACAGAAATTTATTCTCTCAATTCTAACAGGTAGAGGTCATAAATCAAGATGTCTACATGGCCATGTTCCCTCTGAAGTCCCTAGGAAATAATCATTGCTTCTTCCTAGCATCTGGTGGTTAAAGTTAATGGCTGGTGTTCCTCAGCTTGCAGCTGCATTGTTCTGAACTCTGCCTGTGTTGTCGCAAGGCCTCCTTATTTCTCTGAGTGCATCTCTGTGCAAATTTCCCTATTCTTATAAGAACACTGGTAATTGGATTTAAGGTCAACCCCAATTCAGTATGATCTCATTTAGCTTGATTACACTCAGAAAGACCTATTTCCAAATAAGGTCACAATCAGAGCTACTGAGGACTAAAATTTAAACATATGTTTGGGTAGCACAATTCAACGCACAAGTATTCTGTTGTATTTTTCTCCTTATAGTGTGCTTCTCTAACCCATATCTCGTATCTCAAGCAACTGTCCTGAGTTTCTCCTTCCTTGGGCAGCCGCTATGTTAATCAACTGCCACATCATGTTTTGAACAAACGCCCTGGAGATAGAGCTTTTCCCACCGAGTGAACTCTGAGTCATGTCAAATAATAATCCTGGTCCACAAAGCTTAGAGACAGGTGAAAAGGTGATAATTCTCTGTGGATTGGGTTCTTTGAAAGCTCCAAACCTGTTCTGCCTGACAGAACAGGTTTGACTGACAGGGCAGGTAGTTTTCGCAGCTATTTTATTTACAATGCTGATGATTTTAAGGCTTCTGCAGTACTAGAGAGTAGAGGATGGGAATAGGGCAAGTTAAAATGCCACAAAGATCACTCTTCTTATCAAGATTTAACTTTTTTTTTTGCATAAACACTTCTTGGGCTATGGCGAGCCATTGGTTAATTTTAAGAGTTTTGAAAAATATGATTTGGCCGGGCGTGGTGGCGCACGCTTGTAATCCCAGCACTTGGGAGGCAGAGACTGGAGGATCCGGGTTCGTGGCCAGCCTCAGCTACTTAGTGAGGCCCTCAGCTACTTAGTGAGGCCCTCCGCAACTTCGTGAGACCCGGTTTCAAAATAAAGGATAAAAAATAGGGCCGGGGGTGTAGCTCGGAGGTAGAACGCCCCTGGGTTCAATCCCTGGTACCACAAAAAAAAAATGATTTGGACCCCCCCAAGTTTCCTCATTGCTTTTAAGGAGGAACAGATTTTCAGAGAAACTCAACAGTCTGTACGTTCCACCCAAGTATTGCTTTTGTGTTGTTGTTGTTGTTATTATTATTAGTAGTAGTAGTATTATCATTATTTTGGTACTGGGGATGGAACCCAGAGGCATTCTACCTCCAAACTACACCCCCAGCCTGTTTTATTTTTTATTTTGAAATAGGGTCTTGCTAAGTTGCTGAGGGTCTCCCTAAGTTGCTGAGGCTGGCTGCGAACCTGCAGTCTTCCTGACTCTGCCTCCCAAGTACTGGGATTATAGGTATGCACCACCATGCCTGGGCAAGTGTTGCTTTTAGATGTCATATCTCTTTCGTCTACTTCAGTCTGGAAGAATTCCCCAGGCTTCCTTGACTTCTATGATATCAACAGTTTCAAAGATTATATGCTAGTTATTTCTGTAGAATGTTCTAAATTAGGGTTTATTTCCTCATTCAGGTTATACATCTTTGCATGGAATATTATAAAGTGGTGCTTTGGTTCCCCGCTTCCTAGAAGTTGGCATGTTATTTCAAATTTTTACATTACTTGTGATATTAACTTTGATCACTGAATTAAGTTAGTGTCTGTCACACTTCACTGCAAATCCTTCCTTTGTAATTAGTATTTTGTATTGAGGCAAATTTAGACTGCGTAAATATCCTGTTCTCCCTGAACATTCCAATATTTTTGATTATTGATATCAGTACACATTTACATCTTTCTATTTTTTCAATAAACTACTGTAATATTTATTTTGATATTCAAATTGTTTCAGATTGGGGTGTGTGATTGATCCCCTTCGGTTATATCCTTCTGACAAGTCCCCAACATTCTTTGAGTATTTCTTTGCTTGCTAACACAAGAAGATAGAGGCATTTTGTACCTATCCTGCTCAAGACTAAGCTCTAGTTAAGCTCAGAAGAAAATTGCAATCAGAAAACAGGATTTGGTACCAGGTAGGTTCATTGCTTCTAGGCTATTGTTCCCAAGTGTGCCCTTAATAAAAAGAGTTAGGGACATCATATATGTGTGTTGGAGCATGTATGTATGTTTATATATGTGTGTGTGAATACATGCATATATAAACCTACACACATATATGCACATTAATTTATATATATAATTCCTTATATACTTATCTATTGAGATATTCATTTATATAGAAAGCCATGACTCATACTAATTTCTCTAATTGTAATCCAACTCCACAGGGCTCAGACTTCTCATCCCACTTGGTCTCGGTTTCTCTCCACACGGCTGCCCTCTCTGGGCCATGTCCTCTTCATACCACCTGGGCTCTGATCCCACATGGCAGACTACGACCACTAGTATGGTCTGCATAAAAGTCCTCCTCCTATCACAACTTATCTGGTACTATCTAAACATATTCTACTTTAAAAAAATCTCTTTTTTTAACACTACCTAGAACAACCTACTTCCTTCTTTTTTATCTGCTAAACCCCCATTCATGTTTCAGGACCAAAACAGAACATCATTTTACCTGAAAGGACTCTTCCCATGTCCCAACACCGGGACAGGATCTAATGTCTCACACCATATCCAATCACCTCAGTGCCTGGCGCGTAAGTTTTGTTGTTATTGTTTCTTAATGGATGTTTTAATCACCTTGCCTCTTCACTTATATCTCAAATTTCTAATGGTTATTTAGAAAGAGTAAATGCATGTTCTTATGCTGCCTTAAATGTAGTAGAAAATACAATGTGTTTTATATAGGTTAATTATTTGGGTTTTGTCATAGCAACTGGAAGAGGTTTCTAAAAATTAATGATACTACTAGTATCTCCTGCCAAGAAGAAAAAAATAACTCATCAATATTAAGTTAAAAATAAAATCTTGTTTTTGGTGGATATTTGCCAAAATGTAACTGATTAGATGAAATATCTCCAGTTATGTGTCAACTTTTTTAGTTGCCTAGAGGTATATTTAGAATCTAATTCACATTAGAGAACATGTTGTGAAGTTGTACTGCTCAGTGTTAAATATTTTACAAGAATATTACTGGTATTTCTCCTCAGTGAAACTGAATGTTTATTAATTCATATTTAGAAAATTATCAGACCAGAAGAATGGACTGCTGTAATTATATTTTTAATATCACATCCTTTGTTTATAAAATATCTTTGAGCATGCCAAAAAGTATAACATATACAATTATTTTTCATTTGTATATGTGCAATATATTGATAGTTTATGGACGTTAGAAAATCCACAGAATAAAGATAACAATAAGTAATTTAAAAAATAATTTAGCCAGGCATGATGAGACACACCTGTAATCCCAGTTCTTGGGAGGCTGAGACTGGAAGATTGTGGATTAAAAGCCAGCCTCAGCCATTTAGCAAGGTTCTCAACAACCTAGCGAGATACTGTTTCCAGACAAAAACTAAAATAGGGCTGGGGGTGTAGCTCAGAGGTAGGATGTCCCTGGGTTCAATCCCCAGCACAATAAATAAATAAATAAATAAATAAATATTTTGTTTTATTTGGCAAAACTTTTTGTTCTCACTATAATATTGTTTTATTCAATGTGATTAAAATACTTCATTCTTTAGCAGCTTTACTAAAGCAAAATTGAGATAAATAACCTATACAGTTATAAAATCATTACTTGACATTTTTGACATATTTGTAAACCTGTATAACCATCATCATCAGATAATAGATAGATGCCTGGTGTCTAGAAGCTTCCTCATGGCCAGTCATAAGTCTTTCTTCCCATGCTTTACTACTTCCATGTCCTTAAGCAACCACTGGTCTGCTTTGTGCAATTATTGGTTTGCATTTTATATAAATTGAATCATACAACATGTATTCATTTTCTATCTGGCTTCTTTCACTCAACATAATGATTCTTAGATTTATTTATGCTTTATGTCCATTTCTTTTCATTGCTATTATTGGACATAAACAATTTGTTTATTTACAGTCCATGAGTACTTGGATTTTGTTTAGTGTGGAGATAGTCCCAATAAAACTACTGACTACTTGAGAGACTGAGGCAGGAGGACCAGAAGTTTGAGACCATCCTGGAGAACTTAGCAAGACCCTATTTCAAAATAAAAGGATGTTGCTTAGTGGTAGAGCACTTTTCTAGAATTCATGAGGCTCTCATTTCAATCCCCAGTAACACACACATACAAACTAATGTGAACATTTGTGTACAAGTCTTTGTGTGGACATATGTTTTGATTTCTTCTGAGTAAATATCTAGGAACGGAAGGAAGGCCTGAATCATATAACTTTTTAAGAAACTACCAAACTGTTTTCCAAAATATTTGAACCATTGCACATTCCCACCAGCATTGTATGTGATACCAGTTGCTCTAGATCCTTCCCAACAATCAGTATGGCTATATTTTTAAATTTTAGGTGCTCTAATAGGTCTGAGTTGGTATTCCATTGTTGCTTTAATTTGCATTTACCTGATGACTAATGATGTTGGGCATCTTTTTATGTGCCAATTTGCCATCCTTAGATTTTTGTTGGTAAACTGTCAATTCAAGTATTTGCTTATTTATTATTTAGTTGTTGGTTTTCTTATTGAGTTTTGATTCTTCCTATAATCTGGATACAGATCTTTTAAGAGATAGTAGAATTACAATCTTCAGTCTATAACTATTAGTTTTTTTTTTTGTTTTGTTTTTGCTGTACTGGGGATTGAACCCAAGGGCATTCTACCTCTGAGCTACACCCCAGCCCTATTTTTTATTCTTTATTTTGAAACAGGGTCTCACTAAGTTGTGGAGGGCCTCACTAAGTAGCTGAGGCTGGCCGCGAACCTGGATCCTCCTGTCTCAGCCTCCCAAGTACTGGGATTACAACTGTGCACCACCATGCCTGGCTTTACTATCAGATTTGATTTATTTAAATGTTAAGAATGTTTGCAACCATATTCATGGTTTTCTTATTATAGTTTTCTTGTAATGCCTTTGTCTGGTTGTGGTATAAAAGTAGTAGTGGCAGCATATGATAAGAGGCTAAGTATTCCCTGCTTTTCAATTTCTGGAAGAGTTTGCACAGAATTGGTACTATTAATATTTACATATTTGTTAGAATTCACCAGTGGCCATCAGGGCCTAATTTTTTTTTGAAATAAGGTTTTAAACTATACATCCAATTTCTTTAAAAAGACATGTAATTTTATTCAGTTTATGTATTCTTCTTGATAAAGTTTTGATAGTGTATATTATTCAAGGAATTAGTTCATTTCAATCAAGTTAAATTTACAGACATGGAGTTGTTTTGTGTTTTCTTTCTGTTCAGTAAGGCTATGAGTTTATGAAGTTTATTAACCACCACAAAGTAGCTCTGTATTTACATTAGTCTTCTCTATTGTTTTCAGTGTTCATTTCATTGATTTGTGTCTGAGTTTTTTTTTTCTTCTGCTACTTACTTTGTTTGCTATTCTTTTTCAAGTTTGTGGTGGGAGACGCTGAGGTCATTGACTTGGGACCCTTCCTCTTTTCTAATATAAACATCTTATGCTATAAATTTCCCTTCAAGAACTACATTAATTGCATCTACACATTTTACATGTTGTACTTTCATTTTTATTCAATTCAAGATACTTTCTCACTTATCTCTTGATTTTTCTTTTGACCCATGGGTTATTTAAAAGTGTGTTAGGTAATAATATTTGAGGATTTTAAAGATAACCCCATTTATTAACACTATCTAGTTTAATTACCAATTTAATTCTCTTGTGTTCAGAGAACATATGCTATATGACTTGAATCATTGTACATTTATTGAAACTTGTTTTATATCCCAGAATATAGTCAAATTTGTAAATGTTCTGTGGGCACTTGAAAATGTTTATTCTACTGTTATTTGGTGTAGTGTTTTATAAGTATGAATTAGGTCAAGTCTGTTGATAGTATTGTTCAAGTTTTGTATTTTCTTGAGAGAGGGATGTTGACCATAAGTGTGAACTCATCTATTTTCCCTTGTAGTTCTATCAGTTTTTTCTACTCATTTTGAACCTCTATTATTAAGTGTATAAACAATCAGGATACTGCGCTATCTTGAGATTAGATTCCTTTATCATTTTTATAACCTTTTTATCCTTGGTATTATTCTTTTTTCTGAAATGTACTTTGTCTTTTTATGAGTATTAGAATGGTATGTCTTTTTCCATCCTTTAGTTTTAACCTGTTTGTGTCCTTTTACTTAAAGTAGATTTATTGAAGGCAATAACAATATAATATAATATAATATAATATAATATAATAAGAAAACTTGCTAGCATTTTTTGGGGGGGTACTGGGGATTGAACCCAGGGGCATTCTACCTCCACACTACACCCCCAGCCCTATGTTTTATTCTTTATTTTGAAACAGGGTCTCACTAAATTGTGGAGGGCCTCACTAAATAGCTGAGGCTGGCCGCAAACCCGAATCCTCCGGTCTCAGCCTCCCAAGTACTGGGATTACAAGCATGCGCCACCACACCTAGCTTAACTTGCTAACATTTTGAGCACTTATATAAGTCATTGTATAAAGGAACATACATGCCTCAATCCACATTATATTCCCAACAACTTCATGAATTAAGTACTATAGCAACTATTTTAAGTGCCATAACAACTATTTTCCTGGTGGGCATCTTCATAATATTCTGGAAGATATCCTAAAATACTAGTATATAAATATAAAAACTATGGTATGATATTGGTGAACACTAAAATATAACTTAAATAATCACCAAGTTATAAAACGCATGTCTGTGAACAGAATTTATGAAGTTCTAATTTTAAAATCTTGGTACTGTGTGCATGTATGTCACTGTCAACATGATTTACATTATGATGTGAGACTATAATGCACCAATAAAAGCATATCAAAAAATAATAAAATAAAATAAACTTGGACTTTGAAATTCTACTTTAAATATTCTTCTGTAAGAATAAGTCTTAAGATAGTCTAAGGCAACATTTTTAAATTACAATACAGTAAGAATTATTCCTAATAAAATTAAAAATCTCTGTCCAAGTATCTTATGGCTAGTAATTGAATTATTAAATAAACCCCTTTCCTGTGTAATAGTTTAAATAGATCATTTTAACCATTTTTCTACATGAAAAGTAGATTTTTATAGCAAAAATGAAATAAAATGATAGCAATAGCAGTCAGGGAGCCCTAAAGTCCTTATCTACTTTTCCTTCTTAATTTTTTCTTGCTTTTACTAGGTGGTATAGGATATGAAACATACGATACCACCAAATGTATGTAACTGAAAACTTCTAACCTTTTACTATCATTCTGTGGACAGTCTTCCAAAGACCAATTTTCTATACTATCAGAGCTATTTGTGCATATGTGTATGTGGTGCTGGGGATTGAATCCAGGGCTTCATACATGCTAGGCAAGTGTTGTAACACTGTATAAGCCATACATCCTCAGCCCCTACCACAGCAATTAGCAAGGTTCTCCCCACCACAACCTGTCCTGAAAGGACTAATCTCAATTTCCTGAAAATAGGAAACATATCTATATTATTTGCTTTTCCAGCTCCAATATCTAGAATTATGCCTGGACCACAATAGTTACCCATTAATTATTTGCTGATTGAATTTTAATGAATGAATATATGAACCAACTCTAAAAACTTAATAATTTAAAGATTAAATATACAGAGAGTTACAAGTGTGTTTTGGGCTTCCTTATGTGTTTTATTAAGGTCTCTTACAGGAAGCTCTATTACCTATTAGTCCCTTTTCATTTATTAGATAAATAACCATTTTTCAATTATATTAAGGCTATAATAGAAGGGATTCATGTTCTATTTGCTGACACTGGACACTACAGGAACACCTGTTACTAAGAGCCACCTGGATGGTTGCCTAGTCCAGCCTTATCTACCACCCTATTTGGTCTGATTCTTTATATTGACAGATTGCTCTCCAACCTTTTATTGTGAAAAATTTTTAAACTATGAAAAAATTGGAGAATTACCACCTACCTTACCAGTTCGTATAGACATTATGATATTTTGTCCCTAACTTTTTTTTTTTTTTTTTTGCGGTACCGGGGATTGAACGCAGGGGCATTCTACCTCAGCGCGAGGCCCCCGGCCCTATTTTTTATACTTTATTTTGAGACCGGGTCTCACGAAGTTGCGGAGGGCCTCACTAAGGAGAGAGAGAGAGAGAGACAGGGAGAGAGAGAGAGAGAGAGAGCGTGTGCGTGCCCGCGCACAGGTGCGCAAGCTGAGGCTGGCCGTGAACCCGGATCCTCCGGTCTCCGCCTCCCAAAATACTGGGATTACAAGCGTGCGCCACCACGCCCGGCTGTCCCTCACTTTTCAGAGTGCATTTCTTGGTGTTACAGTTTGGATATGGAATGTCCCCCAGAGATCTCATGTGTTGGCAATGCAGCAATGTTCAGAAGTGAAATGATTGCTGGGCATCGTGGCACATGCCCAGGAGGCTGAGACAGGAGGAAGCAGGTTCAGAAACTTATTTATTTATTTTAAATGTGCTTTTATTGGTGCATTATAGTCTCACATCATAATGAAAATCAATCCGGGCGTGGTGGCGCACGCTTGTAATCCCAGTACTTTGGGAGGCGGAGACCGGAGGATCCGGGTTCGCGGCCAGCCTCAGCTTGCGCACCTGTGCGCGGGCACGCGCACGCTCTCTCTCTCTCTCTCTCTCCCTGTCTCTCTCTCTCTCTCTCCTTAGTGAGGCCCTCCGCAACTTCGTGAGACCCAGTCTCAAAATAAAGTATAAAAAATAGGGCCGGGGGCATGCTCTCTCTCTCTCTCTCTCTCCCTGTCTCTCTTTCTCTCTCTCTCTCTCTCCTGTCTCTCTCTCCCTCTCTACTTAGTGAGGCCCTCCACAACTTCGTGAGACCCGGTT
>PVJS01061564.1:0-10965 GCA_004027185.1 Glis glis | reverse complement strand
GCAAAAAAAAAAAAAAAAAAGTACAAACCGGGCGTGGTGGCGCACGCTTGTAATCCCAGTACTTGGGAGGCTGAGACCGGAGGATCTGGGTTCGCGGCCAGCCTCATCTACTTAGTGAGGCCCTCCACAACTTAGTGAGACCCTGTTTCAAAATAAAGAATAAAAATAGGGTTGGGGGTGTAGCCTGGAGGTAGAATGCCCCTGGGTTCAATCCCCGGTTCCGAAAAAATAAAGTATAAAAAATAGGGCTGGGGGTGTAGCTCGGAGGTAAAACGCCCCTGGGTTCAATCCCCAGTACCGTAAAATAAATAAATAAATAAATAAATAAATATAAAAAATAAATTGCTGAGGCTGACCTCGATCCTGTGATCCTCCTGTCTCAGTTTCCCAAGACCAGGGATTATAGGCATGCGCCACCATTCCCAGCCCCCAACCCTTTTTTTGTTTTGAAATAAGGTCTTGCTAGGTTTGCTGTGAGTCTAATTTGCTGAGGCTTGTTTTGAACCTCAAATCCTCATCTCTCAACCTCCGGAGTACTGGGATTACAGGCGTTCGTCACGACACCCTGCTTTTTTTGTTTGAGTCAGGGTATCGCTAAATTGCAAAGGAGCTATCTATATTGTCCAGGCTGGCCTCGAACTTTCCATCCTGCGACCTCAGCCTCCGAAATGGTTGGGATTACAGGCTAGCGCCACGCTCCACCTTCCATTTTCGCACGCAGTTTCCAGCCGGGGCTAAGTGACAGCTCAGAATCCGCCCCTGCCCTGGTTACCAGGGCAACGCCGGAAGCGTGCTCGGGTCCAGAGATTTTTCGCCCCGTAGCCTCCGCAGCTTCGGCAATTTGGATTCCAGTTCAGATAAGAACCGGAAGTGCGGCCTGGCGGCGGCGAACCCCCTCAGAAACACGGGAAACGTGTCTGCGACCTAGCGCTCCGCCAGCGCTGCTGCAGTCGGGGCCCTGGTTCCGCCGGCGTCCGGGCCCGGAAGTGCGGCCTTCGCGTTGGTGAGCTGCAGGCGGCCGCTGCGGGGCCTGGTGCCTGAGGAGGAGTCGGAGGTGGGGTCGGGCGGGCATCCCCCTGCCTCTGGGCCGACCGAGAGGCCCGGGCGTGCCAGAGGAGGGGCGCCGGCGCTAGGCTCGGAGCGCACGCCGCAAACGCGAGAGGGCGCTGCAGGACCGGGGCTCGACGCAGACCAGGGTGCGGAGGCGGGAAGCCTAGGCTGGCGGGGGCTGGAGCGGGTGCAGCCGCAGCGGGTCTGAAAGGGGGTCTCTGGGCGCAGGGTGGGGCGCGAGCAATGATGCAGAGTACGGAACGGGGTGCTTGGAGCACAGTGCGTGGCGTGGGCAGAGGCGTGGTGGCTAGTATGCGGCACCAGACCTGGGAGGGTGGGCCTTTGTTTGAGGCATCCAAGACCGCCCTGCTGCATTTGGACTGAGGAGTCCGGGCCGTCCGGGGAGCAGGGCAGGGGCCGGTTGGAAAAGGAAGGGTTCAAGCTTTGCGGGTTGTGCACAAATTTGCCCCCCTCCCCTATTAAAATGAAGAATGGTGCTGCTGGCAGAGGCAAGCCCGCTTGGCTTGTTTGAGGAATTAATTCGTCGCCATAGGGGGCTCTGAGCAGAGGAAGGTCCAGATTTGTTAGGTTAGGTCTGAACAGGCTCCCTCTGGTTGCTGCATAGGGAATAGATCCGGAAGTGGGGAAATGGAGGGAACCAGAAAGGTTACTTTTTCAGTCCAGGCCAGAGATAACCAGGCTTAGGGGTGTGTGAAATGGTCTGAGAGGTCAGATGGGGGTCATGTGAGAAAGGGAAGGGACTGGCTGGAGCTAATGGAAGGCGGTTTTTGCTTAAGGAGCCAGAATGGTTGAACCTGAGACCCCAGTAAACCCTGGGGGAATAGGAGCAGAATTTAGTGGGGCTCCACTCTGGAGCAGTGATCCTTGTTAGGCCTCTAGAGACTGGCTGGTGAAGAGTTCACAGGTCTCAGGGTGCATTCTGTGTCTCACTTTCCCTTAGACCAGAGGTTTGTGCATTCCAGGTGCAGGATGAGTGAGTATACCATCCCTATTTAATAGACAGGGAAACAGGCCCAGTGAACCTTAGTCATGTGCTTCATGACCAAGTAGCAGAGCTCAAGCCAGGCGTGGTGGCACATGCCTGTAATCCCAGTAGTTGGAGGCTGAGACAAAAGGATCACAGGTTTAAGATCAGCCTCAATGGCTTAGCGAGATTCTCAGCAACTTAGCAAGACCCTGTTTCAAAACAAAAAATAAAAAAGACTAGGATATAGCTCGGAGGTAGAATGCCTCTGGGTTCAATCACCAGTACCACAAACACACACACAAAATGCAGCAGAGCTCAGATTCCCAGAGTCCCCCCACCCCGCAGGTACCCCCCTTTCATATGCCTGAGGGTGGGCAGTACTGGGATCATAGGGCCACAGGTTCATAAGAAACATGGGAGCCTGGCGTGGTGGCGCACGCTTGTAATCCCATTACTTTGGGAGGCAGAGACCGGAGGATCCGGGTTCGCGGCTAGCCTCAGCTCGCTCTCTCTCTGTCTCTCTCTCTCTGTCTCTCTCTCTCTACTTAGTGAGGCCCTCCGCAACTTCGTGAGACCTGGTTTCAAAATAAAGTAAAAAAAATAGGGCCGGGGGTGTAGCGCGGAGGTAGAACGCCCCTGGGTTCAATCCCCGGCACCACAAAAAATAAAAATAAAAAAAAGAAACATGGGGATTGCTCAGCCATTCAGGGCTGTGGCCTGCTGCTGCTTCACCTTCATCTATCCAGTCATAGCCCCTCTTATGCCACACCCACGCTCTGGGCCCCTTAGGCTCCATGGAGATTCCAAGAAGACCCAGGGCTTTGGGGTCTTGCCATGGACTTGCCTCTCTTGGGGCACTTACTAAGCTATTGCCCAGCCTTCTACCCTCAGTCCTCTGTGACCAGGCACACCCAAGTTGCTCTCCCAGGAGGCAAGCGTACCACCCCAGCACCCCCTCAACACGACCCCTCCCCAGGTGCAGACCAGCATATACACTAGTTACTGTAACCCCATTCTGAGACAGCAATCCTGGATCTCCATAGGGCTTTAGGTACAGGAAGATGGGGAAGTATGGTAAGGGGGGGGACAGAGGAGAAAAAAAAAGAAAGGGGAAATAAAGTGGGGGAGTACCAGCTAACTGAGAGGAGACTGGAGACAGGGCTATTTTTTTTTTTTTTTTGTGGTACTGGGGATTGAACCCAGGCGCGTTCTACCTCCGAGCTACATCCCCAGCCCTATTTTTTATTCTTTATTTTTCTGAAACGGTCTCACTAAGTTGCAGAGGGCCTCATTAAGTAGCTGAGGCTGGCCGCGAACCTGCGATCCTCCTGTCTCAGCCTGGCTTAGGGCTAGTGTTTCTGCAGGAAGATCCAGAACTAGCAGGGTGGCTAGTTCTGGATGGGGTCCCTGGCCTCTTTTACCCTGGAAGAAAGGCGTGGGGATGGCTTAGGGATGTTGGGATTGGTGGGGGGGCAAGAAGGGATGCTAAGCCCTGGGCCTTTCCTGGGGGCATTGAACAGGGCCCTTAGGGGGAAGGCCTTTGAAAAATGCTCAACCCTCTTCTAGGGTTGTGCTAGGGGCTATAGAGGTAGAGGGCATTGTAGAGGACCTGGGGTGGAGTATGTCAGTGGGGTATGTCGGGGGAGTCTTGGCGTGTCCTGTGTGTTGGGAACAGGGACTGTAAGAGGCTGTTGGGGAGGGATGGGGTCAGCAAGGCCTGGAGTGTGGCATGCCCTTGGCCCTGTCCGGCTATAGGGACTGAGGAGAGTCTTTGGCTGAAGTTCCTGTCTGTGTCCTTTTGTCCCATGTAGATGGCGGCGGCAGAGGCGGTGCACCACATTCACCTGCAGAACTTCTCACACTCCCTGCTTGAGACCCTCAATGGACAGAGGCTAGGCGGGCACTTCTGTGATGTGACCGTGCGCATTCGGGAAGCTTCCTTGCGTGCACACCGTTGTGTGCTGGCTGCCGGCTCACCCTTCTTCCAGGACAAGCTGCTGCTCGGCCACTCCGAAATTCGCGTGCCACCAGTGGTGCCCGCGCAGACCGTGCGCCAGCTGGTCGAGTTCCTCTACAGCGGCTCCCTTGTGGTGGCACAGGGCGAAGCGCTGCAGGTGCTCACGGCTGCATCAGTGCTTCGCATCCAGACGGTCATTGACGAGTGCACGCAGATTATTGCACGCGCTCGCGTTCCAGGCGCCCCCACGCCCGCGCCCCTGCCCACACCGGTGCCCCCACCACTCGCGCCTGCACAGCTGCGCCACCGCCTGCGCCACTTGTTGGCTGCACGCCCCCCAGGGCACCTTGGCGCCGCGCACAGCCGCAAGCAGCGCCAACCCGCGCGTCTGCAGCTGCCTGCACCCCCAGGTCTAGCCAAGGCAGAGGGGTCTGATGCCGACCCAGCACTGCCTGCCCCTGACGACAGAGGCGAGGATGAAGAGGAGGAGACCGATGGTGAGACCGATGGAGAGGACGGTGATGGTGGCGGCCCAGGTGAAGGCCAGGCGCCTCCTTCCTTTCCCGACTGTGCCGCTGGCTTCCTCACTGCTGCAGCTGACAGTGCGCAAGAGGACCCCCCTGCACCTACTGGCCTTGCTGAATATGGTGGTGCGGGTAGAGATTTCCTTCGGGGGGCTGTGGTGGCCGAGGATGTGTTCCCAGATAGTTATGTATCTGCTTGGCACGAGGAAGACTCTGCCGGTGAAGGGTGCCCTGCAGAGACCCCGGCCCCGCCAGACTGTGCCCTGGCCGGGCCTCGTCCACCTGGAGGAAAGACCCCAGGGCCACCTGTTGCGCTCTTCCCATTTCACCTGGGTGCGCCTGGGCCACCGGCACCAACCCCTCCCACGCCATCAGGGCCAGCCCCTGTGCCCCCACCTACCTTCTTCCCTGGGCTCCAGCCTGACCCAGTGCCCAGCGTTCAGCTAGGGGAAGCCCCGGCCCAGCCTGCTGCTCCTGCCGCAGCCCCTTCAGGGACCCCTGTGCGTGCTCCGGGTGCCGAACAGCCTGCTTATGAGTGTAGCCACTGCCGCAAGACGTTCAGCTCTCGGAAAAACTACACCAAGCACATGTTCATCCACTCGGGTGAGCCAGGGTGGAAGAAGGGAGGGAACAACCTTTCTGAGCCCCTTGGTCATTGGGAATTCAAGCCCTAGGGAGGATTGGGCACTGATGTGGTTTTGTTGTTTTTGGTAACCCCCGGGGTTCTGGAAATCGAGCCTTTCAAATGGGAGGAAAGTTGGGGGAAGCCCCTATGGGGAGCAGCAGGCGCTCTTGCCTGTCTCTTCCTCCTTGCTTTATGGAGGGGAGGTCCTGAGGCTGGACTAGGGAGCAGTAGCCTGTCCAGGGCCTTTGGGAACTGTGGTGGAGCGTAGAATGGGCAGGAAGGGTGTGGGAGGGGCATGGCCAGGTTGGGGATCAAAGCTCCAGGGATTCTTCTGCATCTCTTCATATGTCAGCTAGGTGATTGGGGCTGGAGGTGAAGAAGAGTGGGTTCACTGATTTGGAAAGAGCATGGGAGAGGTGGCCAGATGAGGGCTTGAGGAGTCCTTGAGGCTGTGGTGTGGGGAACCTCACAGCCCTTGAAAGGGAAAAGGGCCCCAAAGGCCAAAGGGAGCTTCCCTCTGACCTTGGCCAGGGCACAGACAGGGAAAAGTAAGTAAGGAGCAGGAGTGTGCTGCTAGGAAGTGCGCTGGTGGTGGTGGTGGTGGTAGTACCTTGTGCAAGTGGCTCCCTGGGGATTGGGTTGGGGACAGGAGTATGGAAAGCAGAAGCCTGCCAGCAGGTGGAGCTGGCCATTGTCAGGAAAACCAAAACCTAGGCTGGAAGGCCACAGTGGGAGAGAAGTGGGGGGCTCTTCAGGGGCAGAAACTTGGGATTTGACTGTGAATGGTGGGGAAGCCATCAGTGCTCTGAGCTGGGGAGTGACTGAGATGTCACAGTTCAAAATCTCCAACTGTCTACCTTGGAGAGGATAGCGAGGAGGCTCGGGCCAGGAAATAAGGGAAGCTGGGTGACTGCCAGGAGCCCCAAGGTAGTGCCAGCTTTGCCAGACTTTGTGTGGCCTGAGCCATGTGGCCTGAGCCAGGTGTTGGAACCTGGTTGGTCTGAGGAATTCCCCCTCCCTGTCTTACCACCACCCAGGATAGGCACTGCCCTGAAGTCCCCTGCCACTGAGCTAGGCCTTTTATTGACATCTCATGACCCCTCCTCCTCCAATCCAGGGTAAGGAGGGCTGCCCACTCTCACTCTGGGGACATTTTAGTGGCCCACAGGCAGGAGTTCTGGACAGCTGGGGGCTACCAGCAGGGAAGGGCAGATGTGGCCTAGTCTCTTCTCCTTGTAAGGGTGCTGGGCCTTGCCGGATTGCCCCCAGGGTAGTAACTGACAATCTGAGAGTTCAGAAGGCTCTGTGGGCATGGGGTAGGGCAGGCTGGGCCCAGTGTCTAGGTGCCAGGCACAGTGTGGGTTGGGAAGGAAGGTCCCTGACGGTGGGACGAGATACAAGTAGATATTGCAGATGTGCAGGGTTCCCTGCTGGGAGGGTACCTGTTGGATTTGGGGGTCCCTGTCAGGCAGTGGCATCCTGGGATGAAGGTGTGAGACCTGGAGTGGGGTTCCCTGCAGAGCAGGAGGATTCCAGAGTGAGGGGAGGTTTATCCCAGGGCATGACTGTATCTGGAAAGGAGAGGAGCACAGCTCTTCCCAGGGGTGCCAGGGAGGGCGGGGTGGTCTAACATATATGTGTGGCCTGCCCTGTCGTCCGCAGGGGAGAAGCCGCACCAGTGTGCAGTGTGCTGGCGATCCTTCTCATTGCGCGACTACCTGCTGAAGCACATGGTCACACACACTGGCGTGCGCGCCTTCCAATGTGCAGTCTGTGCCAAGCGCTTCACACAGAAGAGCTCCCTCAACGTGCACATGCGCACACACCGTCCTGAGCGCGCACCCTGCCCGGCCTGCGGCAAGGTCTTCTCCCACCGGGCGCTGCTGGAACGCCACCTGGCTGCACACCCTGCGCCCTAATGGGGGATCTCGGGCTATACTTGTCCAGCCCTTGGCTACACCTACTGCAGGACTGGTTGAGGAGCCTTCACCATTTCGGCCACTACACCGCGCCCCATCCCCGCACCCCTTTTTCCAGAATGGACCTGGATCCCAGCCCGCCTTACTCTTCTCTTCCATGTACTTGCACCCTCCAAGTGGGGCAGGGCCTGGGCAGTAGATAGTCCAGTACCCGACCACCACTAACAGCTAGACCATTTCTTGGTTGAACTGGGCACTTAACTCTTGGAGCCAGGCCCAGAACTCATGTCTCCCACACTGGTCCTCACCCCACCTTCCCGGGGTTGGGTCTGGGGCTGTTCCTCTCCTCTGTAAGTTGGGTGAGGTCCCGGCCCCCACCCCAAGCTACTCCTTCCTCATCTGCCATCCCAGGGGCTCAGATGCACCCATCATGGTATGGATCGGACCTGAGACTCCCACTCTATAATAAAGGACTCTGGGCCAGTGCACCGCCCTCATAGACTCTTTGGACTGGGGTCCTTGAGGCTCGGTATCCATGTTTCTGAGCACACCCCTGTTGGCTGCCCAGGCTCTCCAGAGCAGCACAAGATGGTCTGCTTCACCAGCCCAGGCTTCTGTTCTGGGGATCTGTGGTGCGTTGCAAATCTGACTAATGGTCAGTTCTCTCTGAGCCATATGCTGGGCCCCATCTGAGGTGAGGGAGACCATAACATTACCCCCAAACCCCATCACACTGCCAGCTGCTGTAGCCACCAGTATACTGGTTTTGTTTTGTGGTGCTAAGGATTGATCCCACGGGCATTCTACCTCCAAGCTATACCCCCAGCCCTTTTTTTTTTATTTCTTTCTTTTTTGTTTGTTTGTTTGTTTTTACAGTACTGGGGATTGAACCCAGGAGCATTCTACCTTGGAACTACACCCCCAGCCCTATTTTTTATTCTTTATTTTGAAACAGGGTCTCACTAAGTTGCAGAGGCCTCACTGAGTAGCTGAGGCTGGCCTCGTACCCGAATCCTCCAGTCTCAGCCTCCCAAGTACTGGGATTACAAGCTTGCGCCACCACGCTCGGCCTTTTTTTTATTTCTTATTTGGAAACAGGGTCTTGCTAAGTTGCTAGGGCTGACCTTGAACCTGCCATCCTTCTGTCAAAGCCTCCCAAGTACTGAAATTACAGGCGTATGACACCACGCCTGGCACTGGTGTAGATTTAGAGCCCCCTATTTTCCAGCCAGATTCTCAGGGCCTTTTAGACTTCCCTGCCCCCATTGTGGTGGGTATGATGGTTGAACCCTCTTCATTTTTATTTATTTATTTTTTTGGTACTGGGGATTGAACCCAGGAGTGTTCTACCTCTGAGCTACACCCCCAGCCCTATTTTTATTTATTTTGAAACAGGGTCTCACTAAGTTGCAGAGGGCCTCACTAAGTAGCTGAGGCTGGCCGCGAACCTACGATCCTCCTGTCTCAGCTTCCCAAGTACTGGGACTATAAGCCTGCGCCACCATGCCCGGTTGAACCCCTTTTTTTGAGAAGCCCATGGCGGTCTTTGGGGCCATGCTGCTGTGAGGGTATATGAACCCCAATATCCCTGCCCATGTTGTGGGGCACCAAATACTTGGGTGCAGAGCATGGGTTAGGTGATCCTGTGGGGGGATGGGAAGCAGCCAGGGACTCCAGAGCTGCTTGTTGGGTAGATGAAGACAGCTACCCTGAGGCAAGCTGGGATCACAAGACACCCATTGCCAGCGCAGAGAGGGGGTCATGCTCCTCCCCTTCAGCCACCTCCAGTGCATTGGTGACGACATCTAGACTGGGCACCCTGCTTTAAGAATTTGGAGAGCTGAATGTGGTGGCACTTAACTGTAATTCCAGTACTTGTGAGGCTGAGACTGGAGGATTGATTGCAGGTTCACGCCAGCCTCTCAGCAACTTAGCAAGGCCCTCTGCAACTTAGTGAGACCCTGTTTCAAAGTAAAATAGGGCTGGGGCTGTAGCTCAGAGGTATAATGCCTCTAGGTTCACTCCCCATCATCATTTAAAAAAAATTTTTTTGGCCGGTTGTGATGGCACACGCTTGTAATCCCAGTACTTGGGAGGCTGAGACAGGATCACAGGTTCGCGGCCAGCCTCAGCTACTTAGTGAGGCCATCTGCAACTTAGACCCTGTTTTGGAATAAAAGAATAAAATAGGTCTGGGGGTATAGCTCAGAGGTAGAATGCCCCTGGGTTCCATCCCCAATACCACCAAAAAAAAAAAAAAAAAAAAAAAATTGGAGCCAGTGAGCAGTGGCACATGCCTGTAATCCATGTACTTGGGAGGTTGAGACAGAAGGATCACAGATTCAAGACTAACCTCAGCAATGTAGCAAGGCTCCCAGTAACCTAGTGAGACCCTGTTTCAAAACAAACAATAAAAGGGCTAGGGGTATAGCTTGGAGGTAGAATGTTCCTGGGTTCAATCCCCAGCACCACACACACACACACACACACACACACACACACACACACACAAAACAAAAAATAGTGGGGGCTGTAGCTCAGAGGTAGAACCCTCCCTACCCTGGGTTCAATTCCTAGTACCAAAAATAAATAAATACATACATACATAAATAGGACTGGGGGTGTAGCTCAGAGATAGAATCCCCCTGGGTCCTGTACTACTACTACTACAAAAAAAAAAAAAAAGACAGCAGAGTAAAACAAACACAGCAGAAGGGCTGAGGGTAGAGTCCTGGGTGAGGACTGGCACTGGCCCAGCTCCTAGGCCATCCTCTGGGGGTGGGGTGGACAGGGTCAAAAGAGAGACTCTGTTCCACAGCCACTTGTCCAAGGACAGAGCTGGTGCCATGGGTGTTGGGCAGCGGCTGGCCTTTCTGCTACTGTTGCTGCTACTGCTGGGGGTCCTGGGACAGCCCACATGGCTGGCTGCTATGGCCCTGGCCCTGCGCTGGCTCCTGGGAGACCGCACATGCTTCCTGCTGCTTGGCCTGGCGGTGCTGGTGCGGCCTTGGATCAGCTCCTGGATGCCTCACTGGCTGAGCCTAGTGGCTGTGTCTCTCACACTGGCCCTGCTACCTGCACGGCCACCTCCAGGGCTACGCTGGCTGCCTGCAGACATAGGCTACTTAGCCAATATCCTCTGCATGGCCCTGCACATCAGAGCACGGTTGAATCGGCAGCCTCCTGACACCTTTGTGGATGCCTTTGAGCGGCGAGCACGAGCACATCCTGGCCAGGTCTCCTTGGTGTTGACGAGGCCCAGGGCCTGCTCTGTCACACTTGGTGAGCTAGATGCCCGGGCCTGCCAGGCAGCGTGGGCTCTGAAGGCTGAACTGGGTGGCCCCACAGGCATGAACACCAGGGAGCCTGTTGCCCTCCTGATGTCGGCCTCCCAGGCCATTCCTGCTCTGAGCGTGTGCCTGGGGGTGGCCAAGCTGGGCTGCCCAGTGGCCTGGATCAACCCCAATATCCGGGGGATGCCCCTGATACATGCCGTGCGGAGCTCTGGGGCCCAGGTGCTGGTGGTGGACCCAGGTGAGAGCCCCAGGGCCAGTGGAGGAGGGAAGGGGATGGGGCAATGGATGGACTGAAGGTCAGAAGTCCTGGTGGAGGATGGGCAGAGAGCACTTTGCTCTCATCCACCTATGTCACAGCTAATTAGGGTCAAAATTTAGCATAATTAGAAAGTAATTCTAAGGCCGGGTGTGGTGGCGCACGCTTGTAATCCCAGTACTTGGGAGGCGGAGACCGGAGGATACGGGTTCACGGCCAGCCTCAGCTACTTAGTGAGGCCTCCGCAACTTCGTAAGACCCGGTTTCAAAATAAAGTATAAAAAATAAGGGGCCGGGCGTGGTGGTGCACGCTTGTAATCCCAGTACTTTGGGAGGCAGAGACCGGAGGA
>PVJS01061563.1:0-10960 GCA_004027185.1 Glis glis | reverse complement strand
AAAAAAAAAAAAAAAGTACTGGGCTTCTTTAGTGGGGTTTTTTTTTTTTTTGGCAGTACTAGGGATTGATCCTAGGGGCATTCTCCCTTCGAGATACATCCCCAGCCCTATTTTCTATTCTTTATTTTGAAACATGGTCTCACTAAGTTGTGGAGGGCCTTACTAAGTAGCTAAGGCTGGCCGAGAACCTGTGATCCTTCTGTCTCAGCCTCCCAAGTACTAGTATTACAAGCATGCGCCACCACACAGGTTTTTCTCTTGTGGTTTTTTTTTTTTTTGCGGTACCGGGGATTGAACCCAGGGGCAGTCTACCTCCGCGCTACACCCCCGGCCCTATTTTTTATACTTTATTTTGAAACTGGGTCTCACGAAGTTGCGGAGGGCCTCACTAAGTAGAGAGAGAGAGAGAGAGACAGGGAGAGAGAGAAAGCAAGCAAGCTGAGGCTGGCCGCGAACCCGGATCCTCCGGTCTCCGCCTCCCAAAGTACTGGGATTACAAGCATGCGCCACCACGCCCGGCTCTCTTGTGTTTTTGACTTGCATTTCCATATAAACAAATTATGTTAAGCTCAGAGGTAGAATGCCCCTGGCTCAATCCCCAGTGCCCCCCAAAAAAAAAAAATTAGGTCGGGGCAACAGACATAACAAACCGGGATTGTCTTATCTATGACATGATGTATAGCTACCCTAATTAGAGGAATATAAAACTAGGCTCTTTTTTCAGACAAAATAGAAATTAAAATATTCCACTAATATATAAATAACTCATTATGAACTCATTTCCATTTTCACTTTCTCTTAAATAGGTTATGTAAGCTAGGCATGGTGGCATATACCTATAATCCCAATAATTGGGAGACTGAGTGAGACAGAAGGATCACAGGTTTGAAGCCAGCCTGAGCAATTTAGTGAGGTCCTCAGCAATTTATCAAGACCCTGTTTCTTTTCTTTTTTTTTTTTTTGTGGTACTGGGAATTGAAGTCAGAGGCATTCTACCTTCAAGATATATCCCCAGCCCAATTTTCTTTCTTATTTGGAAACAGGGTCTCGCTAAGTTGATGAGAGCCTCACTACTTGCTGAAGCTGTCCTCGAACCTGCAATCCTCCTGTTGCAGCCTCCCAAGTACAGTGCATTACAGGCATGTGCCACCATGCCTGACTTATTCTTTATTTTGAAACAGGGTCTCACTAAGTTGCAGAGGGCCTCACAAGTTGCTGAGGCTGGCCATGAAACTGCAATCCTCTTGTCTCAGCCTCCCAAGTACTGGGATTACAGGTGTGTGCCACCACACCCAGTTAAGACTCTGTTTCAAAATAAAAAATAAAATAGGTCTGGGATTGGGTTCAATCCTAGTATAAAAAAAAATTCAGCTGTGGTAGAAACCACATGTGAGCCAAGCAGGGTGGCACATGTCTATAACCCCAGTACTTTGGGAGCTAAGACAGGAGGATTGCAGGTTCAAGGCCAGCCTGAACAACTTAGCAAGACCTTATTTCAAAATTTAAAAAAAACAAGGCCAGGCGTGGTGGCACACTCTTGTAATCCCAGTACTTTGGGAGGTGGAGACCGGAGATCCGGGTTCTCGGCCAGCCTCAGCTCTCTCTGTCTCTGTCTCTGTCTACTTAGTGAGGTTCTCCGCAACTTCGTGAGACCCGGTTTCAAAATAAAGCATAAAAAAAATAGGGCCGGGGGTGTAGCGCGGAGGTAGAACGCCCCTGGGTTCAATCCCCGGTACCGCAAAAAAAAAAAAAAAAAAAAAAAGGGCTAGGGGGGAGCCAGGCATGGTGACGCATGCTTGTGGTGGTAAGTCCCTATAATCCCAGTACTTGGGAGGCTGACATAGGAGAATCACAGGTTCCAGGCCAGCCTCAGCAACTTAGGGAGACCCTATTTCAAATTTAAAAAATAAAAGGGCTGGGGGCGTAGCTTGAAGGTAGAATACCCCTAAATTCAATCCCTAGTACCAAAAACTATTAAAGAAGGTAGGTAGGTAGGTAGGTAGGTAGGTAGCAAGGCAGAACATACCAAAACTTATAAAATATAGTTAAGGCAGTGCTTATAAGCCACAGTGCCTACATTAAAACAAAAATAAAAACATCACAAATCGCCGGGCGTGGTGGCGCACACTTGTAATCCCAGTACTTTGGGAGGCAGAGACCGGAGGATCCAGGTTCGCGGCCAGCCTCAGCTCTCTCTCTCTCTCTCTCTCTCTCTCTCTCTCTACTTAGTGAGGCCCTCCGCAACTTCGTGAGACCCGGTTTCAAAATAAAGTATAAAAAATAGGACCGGGAGTTCACACAAATCAGTAATATAATCTTCTACCTTCAGAGACTATTAAAGGAGCAAATTGAAAAAGCAAGCAGAAGGAAGGAAATTATAAAGATTAGTGTGGAGATAGATGAAATAGAAGAGAAAATCTCAACAAAATATTGGTTCTTTTAAAAGATCAAAAAATCTGGGCACAGTGGTACAGGCTTAATCCCAGCACCACTGAGGCAGGAAAACTGCAAGTTCAAGGCCAGCCTTGACAACTTATCGAGACCGGGTCTCAAAATTTAAAAATAAAATAAAAGCCGGGCATGGTGGCACACATCTGTAATCTTAGTACTTGGGAGGCTGAGATAGGAGGATTGCAGGTTCGAAGTCAGTCTCAGCAACTTGGCAAGGACCCTCAGCAACTTAGTGAGACCCTGTTTAAAAAAAAATAGGGCTTGGTGTTGTAGCTCAGAGGATGTAGCTGTAGAATACCCCTGGGTTCAATCTCCAGTACCACAAGAAAGAAAAAAAAAGGATACATCACTATCAATCTTATGGAAATAAACAGGTTTATAAGGGAATATTAAGAACAACTATATGATAAGAAATTATATAACCTAGATGAAATGGATAAATTCATAGAAAGACAAATATTACTGATACTGACTTAAGAAGAAGAAAACATAAGGAGAGTAAATCCCAAAACTAACTTGTGTGGCTAGTTCTACAGTTTCTAGAATTAATGCCAAGACAGACGGAATTCCTTCAAATTTGCCTGTATAGTATTCCAGGATATCATCCTCAACTTCATCCTGTGGAAGTATAAGCAGACAAATCTCATGTTAACCAAGTCCCAATTTAAAATAACCTGTTGGTTAATTGGACACCTTCTGGGCCGCACCCACATGTTTTTAACATTTACCATTTACTCTAGTCATGGTGTAGCATCCAGTTGCAGAAAGGAATGATTTAACAGTGCTTTATTCTTTTGTTTTGTTTCGATTTTTGTGGTACTGGGGGTTGAACTCAGGGGCATTCTACCTCTAAGCTACACCCCCAGCCCTTTTTATTTTTTGTTTTGAAACAGGGTCTCACTAAGATGTGGAGGGCTGCACTAAGTTGCCAAGGCTGGCCTCAAACCTGTGATCCTCCTGTCTCAGCCCCCCAAGTACTGGGATTACAAGCAGGCGCTACCACGCCCAGCTTTTAACAATGCTTTTTTGCTACCAGGCCAGAGTTTTCTGCCTCAAACCTTCTCTGACACCAGAGATGGGACATCTGAAGCCTGGCACTGCACAAGTGCAAATGCAGAAGTAGAAGAAAGCTAACAAATGACAGAAGCAAATTATAAATAAATGTTATCAATTCTATTCCTCTTGCACTCTGGTGGACAATTCTAGGATACATTCTTTTTTTTTTTTTCTTTTTTTTTTGTGGTACTAGGGATTGAACCCAGGGGCATTCTACCTCTGAGCTATACCTCCAGCCCTAATTTTTATTCTTTATTTTGAAACAGGGTCTGACTAAGTTGCGGAGGGCCTCATTAAGTAGCTGAGGCTGGCTGCGAACCTGGATCCTCCGGTCTCAGCCTCCCAAGTACTTGGGATTACAAGCGTGCGCCACCACGCCCGGCCCTAGGATACATTCAATATAGTTCCTTGAAAGATGCCAGAAGGATTAAGCCCCACTTTGCCCATAGCAGTGGCTCAGTAACACTTCACACATTGCCTTTCTCTCCTTACAACTTTACTCTTCCCAGTCACCCATTCTTGTTCCCTGGGTGGGACTGCTTCCTAAAATAAACTACCTAGCCGAGCGTGGTGGCATATGCTTGTAATCCCAGTACTTGGGAGGCTGAGACAGGAGGATCACAGGTTTGTGGCCAGCCTCAGCTACTTAGTGAGGCCCTCCACAACTTAGTGAGACTCTGTTTCAAAAACAAAGAATAAAAAATAGGGCTGGGGTGTAGGCTGGGCTGGGGATGTAGCTCGGTGGTAGAATTATCCTGGGTTCAATCCCTAGTACCAAAAAAAAAAAACTTACCTACATGCAAAGCCCTTGTATTGGCTTGAATTTTCTCCCAGAATGTAGAGTCTGCGACAGGCTTTAAAAAAGGTGTTTAAAGATAGATCTATTACTTCCAACTGCCATTCTGATACCTGGTTGGCATTCAAGAAGATCCACTGTGCTAGGCATGGTGGCACACACCTGTAATCCCAGTACTTGGTAAGCTGAGACAGGAGGATTGCAGAGACTGGCCTTAGAACTTAGCAAGACCCTGTTTCAAAATAAATAAGTCCTAAAAACCCTGGAAGTTTAGAAATTTAACTTTCTAAAGTTAATGGTATATGTGGATTCTTTTGTTTGTTTGTTTGTTTGTTTTAAATGGGTACCAGGGCCAGGAGTGGTGGTGGACGCTTGTAATCCCAGTACTTGGGAGGCTGAGACAGGAGGATCGCAGGTTCACGACCAGCCTCAGCTACTTAGGCCCTCCTTAACTTAGTGAGACCCTGTTTCAAAATAAAGAATAAAAAATAGGACTGGGGGTGTAGCTTGGAGGTAGAATGCCTCTGGGTTCTATCCCCAGTTCTGCAAAAAAAAAAGGGGGGGGGTACCGGGTACTGAACCCAGGGCCTTACACATGCTAGGCAAGTGCTCTACCATTGAGCTACATCCCAGCCCATATATATAGATTTTCCTGAGAATTTCTGTACTTTGATCAGAAAACCATTGACCCCCCCAATAAAAATTTTAAGTATTAGGTGTTGGCATCTAAAAAGGAAAGAAAAGAACTAAAGCTATGTTTCTGGAATTTGGGGGATGGGAGAGGATGTATTGCCATATCTGTATCTAGGAACATAATGTGCCATTTTATGTTTAGACTTCACTTATGGACTATAATGTCAACTTATGAGTTGGTTGCAACAGTTGTTCAGAAACTCTAATATACCACAGATTTATTTATCTGTTAAAAGTTTACATTTTTGGTACTTCCAAATTTTTCTAATGCTAAATCCTTTGCATCCAATCTGCTGATACAAGACACAGTGAAGAAGCACACAGGATAGCTTTGGTGTCATGACATTCTATCTAAGTAGTTACACTGTTTCATGGCTGGTATGACCTTAGGGACTGACATCATATCACACTCAGAACACTTAGCACTTATTTATTTATTGTGGTGCTAGGGATTAAAGCCAGGGGCATTTTACCTCCAAGCTACACCTCCAGTCCTATTTTTTAAACTTTTTTTTTGAAACAGGGTCTCACTAAATTGATGAGAGTCTCACTACTTGCTGAGGCGGTCCTCCAACTTGCAATCCTCCTGTCTCAGTCTACCAAGTACTGGGATTACAGGCATGTGCTACCACTTTCTCTGGCTTTTTATTTATAATACTGGGATTGAACCTGGGGCATTCTACCTCCAAAATACACTCTCAGTCCTTTTTTTTGAAACAGGGTCTTGCTAAATTGCTGAGGCTAGACTTGAACCTGCAATCCTCTTGTCTCAGCCTCTCAAGTACTGAGATTACAGGCTTGCACTACCATACCCAGCACATTGGGCTGTTTTAGTAAAAAGAAATGTCTGCCAAGCTAAAAAAAAAAGCTCCGTATAGCCGGGCATGGTGGCACATGCTTGTAATCCCAGTACTTAGGAGGCTGAGACAGGAGGATTGCAGGTTCACGCCCAGCCTCAGCTACTTAGTGAAGCCTTCTGCAACTTAATGAGACCCTGTTTCAAAATAAAAGAATAAAAAATAGGGCTGGGGGTGTAGCTCGAAGGTAGAATGCTCCAGGGCTCAATCCCCAGTACCGCAAAAAAAAATATAAATAAGAAGAAAGGTCCTTATGCCATGTAAATTACCTTAGGCATAGAATCTTTCTACATATTAATTCAGTCAACATACTGCATTTGCAAAATCATCTACTAATTGAATGGCTAGGAAACTGGGCATTCTGTTTAATTATTCCCACATAGAGCATTCTGGACTGTCAAATAACAATGCTCCGGCCAAGCGTAGTGGTGCACGCTTGTAATCCCAGTACTTGGGAGGCGGAGACCGGAGGATCCAAGTTCGCAGCCAGCCTCAGCTACTTAGTGAGGCCCTCCGCAACTCAGTGAGACCCTGTTTCAAAATAAACAATAAAAAATAGGGCTGGGGGTGGAGCTCGGAGGTAAAATGCCCCTGGGTTCAATCCCCAGTACTGCAAAAAAAAAAAAAAAAAGAAAAGAAAAGCATCGACATTATGTACATATGTGAGAATACCAGTGCCAACCTCAAGTATCTAACAAGCTGGGCATGGCGGCGCACACTTGTAATCCCAGTACTTGGAAGGCTAAGACAAGAGGATCACAGGTTCACAGCCAGCCTCAGCTATTTAGTGAGGCCACCGCAACTTAGTGAGACCCTGTTTCAAAATAAAAATAATAATAAAATAGGGCTGGGTGTATAGCTGGGAGGTAGAATGCCCCAGGGCCCAAATCCCAGTATCACACACAAACAAAACAAAACAAATCAAATAGGGTCTCACTAGGATGTTGAGAGTCTCACTAAATTGCTGAGGCTGATCTTGAACCTGGGTCCTCCTGTCTCAGCCTCCCAAGTACTGGGATTACAGGTGTGCACTACCACACCAGCTATTTTGTAGTCATTTATTATTTCTTAATTCTTACAGATTCTGAATAAAAGGCAGTTTACACTAAGAATTAAAAACAAGTGTTTGGCAAAAAGGAAAAAGTAAGTGATTATGGAATTAGTATGGGTAGTATTAGAAGCTCTGGTAGACTGATAACTTGGGCCTTAAGAGTCTTTATTTACCGAACTTGAGTCCTAGTCATTTTAGACTTCAATAATTAAGACCCCAACCAAAATCCAGTCCATACAGTGTCAATGTAAGATGTTTATTAGTGTAATTTATTCAGCACAACGATCACATTAAAATGTCCCAATATACAAACTGTTAATGTCTAAAGTCACAAAAATACAAACTTAGGTGTATGAATGAAGTTATAAAGATATTATTTAAAAACAAAGTTCTACATCTTCAACATTGGGCCAAAAAAAAAAAAAAAAGAGAGAGAGAAAGAGAGGAGTACATGTAAGAAACATCACATTTCACCCTTATCTAGTCTGGTGGCCCTACTAGTGAGATACTGGGATGCTGGCATATGACCATCATGACAATTGAGCATATTTAATAGCATTTTAATAGGGCTGGCTGTTTCATATATGAAGCTATATGTGAATCATTACATTATTTCTTTCAAAAATAAACATCCAAGTGAAACAGAGCTAACAAAATATACCAAATTTTAGTTGGCTACTAGTAGAAAATTTCAACAATTCCATAAGCTCGAAAAGAAAATACACTTAAAAATTTATTCAAACAAAGATAAACATAACCAAATAGAATGAAAAGTGAAATAAATCAATGTTAGTCATGAAGGATGAGTATGTGCAGCAGAGAGCTGCACCCAGGCTCCTCTACCTACCTACCTGTCACTTAGACAAGCTACAGAGAGTGGTTTAGAAGCAACAGAAAGATGTCAATCACAGTTTTACAAAGTCAATACTACCAATTTTGAAAAGTCCCCTGGCCGAAAACAATCTATTAAACAACTGCACACCAAAGGGAAACAGTTCTGTTTTAACTGATGTTGTGCTTTCCTATAGTAAGAGTTACTTATTTCATCAAGTGCTTAGAAGATAAGCCCAAATTCTTCCCTTTAAAATGTACCTCCCTGCCAGGCGTGGTGGCACATCATCGTAATCCCAGTACGTGGGAGGCTGAGACAGGAGGGCCGCAGATTCGAAGCCAGCCTCGGCAACTTAGTGAGGCCCTGTTTCCAAATAAGAAATAAAATCGTGCTGGGGGTATAACTTGGAGGTAGAATGCCTCTGGGTTCAATCCCCAGTACCAAAAAAATAAAAAATAAAATAAAATGTACCTCCCTCAAGCATTTCTGTCTATAAAGCATGCAGGAGTACTTGGGAGAGATACCAGCCCTTGTGACCACCCAGACCTCTCACTGCAGAGACTTCTTTAAACTTTCAGGATATTCTGGTTTTCTCTCTAAAAAACAGTTTTGTACTGGATATACAACTGTATCTTTCTCAGAATATGCTACCAATAATTCCTTGTAATCTGAAACAATCACTTAGAGGTTAAAAAATATGCACAACGAGTAAGAGGACAGAAAGTTAAATAGAACATTGCATATTACAGATGGTAAACAAGAACTATTTTTTTTTCTTGCGGTACTGGGGATTGAACCTAGGGACATTCTACCTCCGAGCTACAACACCAGCCCTATTTTTTATTCTTTATTTGGAAACAGGGTTTTACTAAGTTGCAGAGGGCCTCACTAAGTAGCTGAGGCTGGTCCCAAACCTGCAATCCTCCTGTCTCAGCCTCCCAAGTACTGGGATTACAAGGGTGTGCCACCACACAGGCCTAAACCAGTACTACTCTAAAATTTCAAAATATAGTCCATGATTTATGTTCTATTCTAAAATCTAATCAAAGCTTACTACTGTAAAGGTTCCACACTATTTATCCTAAATGGGTCTAGGTTATTTTTTTTATCTATTAGTTTGGGAAAATGTGGAACAAGAGCTAGAAAGTACAATTGAGATACTCCTCAGAACGTATGGATAAAAATGCTAATGTTTATGGTAAAGGATTTTATACATAGGTCTTCATGTGTTATACACCAATCCCACTGGAATGCTGCATAAAAAGATACTTCCAGGCCAAGAATGGTGGTACACACATGTAGTCCCAAATCAGGAGGTTGAGGCAGGAGGATCATAGGTTCAAGGACAGCCTGAGCAAGATAGCAAGACCTTGTCTCCAAATAAAACTGACAAAAACAGCTGGGGAGCCGGATGTGATGGCGCACGCCTGTAATCCCAGTATTTGAGAGGCTGAAACAGGAGGATCGCAGGTTCTAGGACAACCTCAGCAACCTAGAAAGACCATTTCAAAATAAAAAATAAAATAGGGCTGGGGGTGTTAGCTTGGAGGTACAATGCCCCTGGATTCAATCCCTAGTATCGCACAAAAAAAAAAAAAAAATGGCCGGGGTGGGATTGCCCCTGGATACAATCCCCAATACCAAAAAATAATTTACTTCCAGAGTTCAAAGAGATACTTGAGTCCAATTAGATAATAATTTTGTTAGAAGTCAGGAACAAGGGTGTATGCCTGTAATCTCAGCTACTCAATAGGCTGAGGCAAAAGGATCACTGGAGTCCAGGAGTTTGAGGCCAGCGTCATCAAGACACTGAGATCCTGTCTCAAAACAAAATATAATAAAAAAAAAAGCTGGGGACTGAAGGAATAGCTCATTGGCTAGCATGCATAAGGTCCTAGGTTTGATTCCCTAGCACCACCAAAAAAAAAAAAGAAAAAAAATTCTCCACTAGAAACTTGGTTGTAGCCAGGCATGATGGCACACGCTTATAATCTCAGTGCTTGGGAGGCTGAGATAGGAGGATTGCAGGTTTGAGGCCAGCCTCATCTACTTAGTGAGGCCCTCTGCAACTTAGTGAAACCCTGAATAAAAAATAGGGCTGGGGGTGTAGCTCTGAAGTAGAATGTCCCTGAGTTCAATCCCCAGTACTGCAAAAAAAAAAAAAGAGAGAGAGAAAAAAAGAAACTTGATTGTAGTTTTTTTGGAATTTTTTTGAGGGAGGGTATGGTTATTGCAGGTTGAACCCAGGGGCATTCTACTCTGAGCTACACCCCAGCAGCCATTTTTGTTTTTCAACTTGAAACAGGCACTAAGTTGCAAAGGGTCTCACTAAATTGCTGAGGCTGGCCTTGAACCTGAGATCCGCCTGTCTCAAGCTTCCAGGTAACTAGGATTACAGGTGTGTGCTACCTTACCTGGCTTGGTTATAGTTCGTAAATGTATTGTACCTTACTTTCATTTTGGGGTTGTTACCAAAGTTACTTTTGTGTGTATGCTTGTGTGGTACTGGGGATTGAACCCAGGGGCATTCTACTTCTGAGCTACATCCCCAGCCCTGTTTAAGTTTTTATTTTTAAACAGAGACTTACTAAATTGTGGAGGGCCTCAATAAGTTGCTAAGGCTGGCCATGAACCTGTGATCCTCCTGTCTTGGCCGCCAAAAGTTACTTTTTATCCTTACCAACATCCTGGCATTCTAACAAAATAGGATTCAAGAATATTGTAACTTAATACCATTTTATTTAACTTCTTTTTTTTTTTTTTGCGGTATGGGGGATTGAACCCAGGAGGGCTTTCTACCTCCGAGCTACACCCCCGGCCCTATTTTTTATACTTTATTTTATTTTGAAACCAGGTCTTGCGAAGTTGCGGAGGGCCTCATTAAGTCGCTGAGGCTGGCCGCGAACCCGGATCCTCTGGTCTCCGCCTCCCACATACTGTGATTACAAGCGTGCACCACCACGCCCAGCTCATTTTATTTAACTTCTCAATTTTTTTCTTTTCTTTTTTTGGACTGGGGTTGAGCCCAGGGGCATTCTACCTCTGAGCTACAACCCTTGCCCTATTTTATTTTTTATTTTGAAACAGGGTCTCACAAAATTGCTGAAGTTCTCACAAAATTGCTGAGGCTAGCCTCTAACCTGCAATCCTCCTGCCTCAGCCTCCCAAGTACTAATATTACAAGTGTGTGCAACTTTTATTTCTTTTCTTTTTTTTTTTTTTTT
>PVJS01061562.1:0-10962 GCA_004027185.1 Glis glis | reverse complement strand
GTAGCAGGGGCTGTAGGCTGGGCGAGGGTATGGGTAGGTTGGCCATATGAGGAGCCAGTATGTGTGTGAGAAGGGCTAAGCCAAGGAGGGCTGGGAGGGGGAGCTGTCGGACCAGAAGTAGGAGTGGGGAAGGTAGTGGTAGTAGGGGGATAAGGAGGTGGGAGGTTAAGGGAGGGGTCAAGTGAGTCTGGGTGTTCATCTTCTTGGAGAACAGCTGGCCCTTGTTGGTTCTTCTTGGGGTTTTCCTTTTCCTTTGCCTGTTGGGGTTGGGTTAACAGGACGGAAGGGCAGGTTAACTTTTTAATCCAAGAGGGTGAGTCTACAACCAGGTCTATCCAAGCAGTAATGTAAAGAATCTGGTCAGAGTGGCCAGGGTTAAAGAGAATTACCCATCGTACGAGACAAAGATCTAATAAGTGGAAAGAACCTGCTGCCGGCCAGCCCATCCCAAAAGAGGGCCATTCAAGCTCACATAAATTCCACAATTGCCCTCTAGTTACTGTATACCCGTTTGTGTGGGCCTTGCTCTTAAAGTCAGAAAAATGAGTCATCAGGGCTTCTAGAGGGGTGTTGAGAGAAGAGCAAGAAGATCCTTAGCCCATTTTGGGATATTTATGATTTACTTAAGTCCAGGACTCTTTGAGGAGGAATTGCCCAACAGCTACTTGTGTAAACAAGCCGAGTCAGTGTTCAGCCTCCACAGTTTGGATGGACAAAGTTTTTACCCCTCACGGGGATTTACCAGCTAAACCTCGAGCAAGGTTTTGGATTGTGGAGGGTCTGTATAAACCCCCGACCTGGTGCCTCTCCGGATGGCAAGGAGCTAGGACTGGCCCTATGCTCCCCACTTCCCCAGCCTTTGGGGTTACAATCAGGTAGATCCCTGCTCAAGCAGGCTGGGAGAGTGACCTCCTGAAATCTGTACACGCTTACTCAAGGTTAGGGGGGCTCTAATGTTTTGGGTAGGATGTGTACTGCTTTTGGAGGTAGCTTCCCCAAGTTTTATCTCAAGGCTGGTTTCTTCCACTGTGACTCAAACAAACCACCCTCTGTGCTCAGAAAGAGGGGGTTGGCTCAAGGCGCTGGGGTGACCAGTCCCTTATGTGCGCCCATTTAGAAGAGCCATCCTGTTTGTTTTCCCCATCTCTCCCTGTGATGGGGGAATGTTTGTTCAAATGAGCTTAATTACAGCTTTGTGAGACCTGGCGCTCTGTCCCACAGCTCCAGTCCACCAGCAGGGGATCAATATGGAGGCATAGGGAATGCCTAGGAAAACAAGGCAGATCAGGATGTAACAAAACCAGAGTAAAAATCTTTCAAACCTTGTCCAATTTGGGGGGCCTACTGCCCCTAAGCCTATCAAAAACACAACAATCACAACAAGAACAAGACTGAGAAGCCAAACATTTGTACACCAGCCAACGGACAAAGCAGAGGTGCCCATAAAGACGAAAACCTAAGAATAATGAATTGGAAATAACAATTTGTATGAAGCAGAGACAAGCAGGCAGAACCAACTTTCCCTAATGAACCAACAGATGGACAAAAACATAGGCATAAATGAGACAATTCCCAGGAATAACAACCAGGAGGCCAGGGGACATCTCCCCAGACCTCTGGAGACCAGGGTTACCAGTTGCATCCAACCAACCCCGACCTCCTCCAGATTCGACTCACCAGAACCAGAAGCCTCCGCCAAGCATTGTTCAGTGAAGCAGGGACAAAGAGTCACCGGCCTATTCTCCGGAGCCTGTGTGGTCCTCCCGTCCCTGAGGCACCGTCCAAGGCCCAATTGGGGGTCTCTCTAAAGATCTCGCTGGGGCCTCCAAAGATGTTGAACAATGCATGAGAAACAGAAATTTCAAGACCACCGTCTCAGTTAAGGCGAGGCTTTAATACCACGGGGCCACCGTCCACCAGCACAGGCTAGAACGGCAGCCCCTTGTGTAGCTTACAGTTCCCTTTTTATAGAACAAGCTGGGGTACAGAAACAGATTTTTGTAGTTTATGGTTCAAATCAGCCAACCACAGAAAATTTTCCCTTTTTAAAAGTAAAGTGATTAGTTTAGGGGAGGGGGCTGAACACAGAGGTGGGGGTCGGTTTTGAGGGCTTTGTCCTTGGGCAGAGGTAAGGGAAGGGGCTGGTTTCTCAGGTGTTGTCCTAGGGGCAATAAGGCAGGAAATGGTTTTTGTCCTTGGGGAACTGGTCTTGTCCTTGGGGCAGTAAGGACAGGGAGTTTAATTTTAGGGTAGAAAATGAGGCTAAAAAATTACCTTTAGGGCATGTTATCATAGCAACTACCCACAAGATACATCCCCAGCCCTATTTTTTTATTCTTTATTTTGAAACAGAGTCTCACTAAGTTTAGAGTGCCTCACTAAGTAGCTGAGCCTGGCTGCAAACCTGGATCCTCAGGTCTCAGCCTCCCAAGTACTGGGATTACAAGCATGTACCACCACGCCCAGACAATATCTTTTAACTATGAGTTCAGATTCAGATTTTAGCTTAAAATCTCTTAAATATTTTTAGAGCCTCGCCACATATGTTATTACATCTATTTTTTCAAGGTGTATATTATCCTTTAGAGTTCTGATTACCAATTCTTTCTTCCAGTGTAAAATTGATGGAACATTTCTTTATCCTTTTTCTTTTTCCTAGTGAACCACTTTTAGAAAGTGGCTTATAGCCATGTTTAACTAATTGAATTATTGGTTTTAGAGTGATAGAATTAATGTCTGATTCTAGAAGAATTTACAAAAAGCCATCCTACAATAATACAGATCAAGATTGTCAGTATTATTAGTATGAATAAAAGTTTGTGTTGTATTTCTTTACATACCTTATTTTCAGCTATTTCCTTTCTTGGCTTAAACTCATATTCAAATCATATTCAATGATCATGTCTCTGTCTGTCTCTTTGTCTGTATGTTCCTATACACTCCCCATTTGTTTTAGTGAGCTGTTGTCTCACTGGGCCCAAACAACCTGACAAGAACCACTGAGAGGAAGAAGGGTTTATTTGGCTCACGGTTCCAGAGGTGCAGTTCATAGTAGGCTGGCACCAAGGCAGAGACATGGTTGCAGCCAGGAATGGCAGGGGAAAACTGCTCAGGACAGCTGGGAAGCAGAGAACTCAAGAGAGGAAGGGAACAGAGCCAGAGACAGTCCCCAAGGGCATACCCTCTGTGACCTCACTCCTCCATCCATGCCCCACTGGCCTACAGTTTCCACCCAGTCAACTCATTGAGATTGTTATCCACTGAGGAGATTAGAGCCCTGATTCAGTTATTTAACCCAGAACATTTTTGCATGGGCAATACATGAGCTTTTCTGGGGATTGTTATATCCAAACCATAAGACCTTTTAAGCATTATTTAACACTAGACCACATATTTTCTTGTAGAAAACCTTTGTTTCTTCAGTGTCTCTTTTTTCCACCATCTCTGTCTTATTGTTAGCTTCTTTCTTTATCTTTACTAGCTGTGTGCAGCTTTCTTTCATCAATCGTTGCCCCACAAAATGAAAACATGAATATACAAATCATGAAAACATATATATACAAATAGTAATTAATATAGTTGCTTTGAAAAGTTGATTCATTTTTTTAAATACTCTAAACTACAAGGGGATTAAAATTTTTATCCAGGTTATTTTGGGTAGGAAAACAGCCTAATGAATATCAGAGTTTTTGTGGAACAATGAATTGGAGGCAAGGGGCGTAGCATTTGGGCACATCTCTGTCCTCTCTCATGAACCTCACACCATGGGAATATGTAGTTTAGTACATGGCAGAATGAGGGCTTGAATCTACATCTAAATGATTCATAAACCTATGCTCTTTGTGTTGTATCCTGTAGTAATGGTAAATGTTATAATTATTTTATCAAATTTGATGCTGGTATTCTTAAAGTTGTTTTTTTTTGTAATTCCTAGAATGTCCTAGGAATAAAAGTCAGAGAAGCATGGGGACCTGATCCATCCACACTATATCATAAGTTATTACAAGATTGCCTTTTCTTGCAGTAATGATTAATTTGAAATTATAAATATTTTTCATGTATTTTTTTCCTCTGTTTCAATTGTACTAGAACGAAAATATGGCTTCAGGAAACTGCTATGTAGAACTGATTGTGGTGCCATTTCTTCTCTTCTGTTAGATGCAGGCATGACTGGAATGAATTCATCACGAAGTATCCAGAAACTTCCTGATTGTTGTTCATTATCACCTGACCTGATGGTAAGGGTGTTTTCTTAAAACTCTTTTTTTCACATGCTTTTTTTGACTTACCATCTCCCAAGTTCACAGAAAGATGAAAAGACCTTATAAAGAAATACATGGTCACAAAAGTCACAATAGAAAACAAATATAATATTCTGTTGGTGAGAGTCAACAATTCTTAGGTATGCCATTATGGGATGAAAGTAGTAGAAAAGAAACCAGAATAAGAACTAGATGAATGTGAAGGTGAGACGGGGCCTGCATGGATGAATTCATTTAAGAAGGACAAAATAATATCAAGATTGCATAAGAATGCAGGTATGGTGGTGCATGCTTGTAATCCCAGTACTTGGGAGGTTAAGAAGGTGGAATACAGATTTGAGACCAGCCTCGGCAACTTAGTGAGGCCCTCCGCAATCTACTGAGACCCGGTTTCAACAGAAAAAGTAAAATAGGGCTGGGGGTATAGCTCAGAGGTAGAATGCCCCTGAGTTCATTCACTATTAACACACACACACACACACACACACACACACACACACACACTAAAATTAATTAATTAATTAATTAATTAATAGAAAATGAAAAAGAAAAAAGATTGTATAAGAGAGCCAAGTGGAAAGATGGTATAAAAACAACAGAAAAGCCAGGAGTGGTGGCACACGCTTGTAATCCCAGGACTTGGGAGGCTGGGACAGGAGGATCGCAGGTTCGTGGCCAGCCTCAGCAACTTATGAGGCCTTCCTCAAACTACTGAGACCCTGTTTCAAAATAAATAACAAAATAGAGCTGGGGATGTAGCTTGGAGGTAGGATCCCCCTGGGTTCAATCTCCAGTACCACACAAAAAAAAAAAAACCCAGAAATAGTGAAGTTAAATGAGAGCAGGACATCTCTATACTATAAAATATGATAAAATATACATTCTTTTTTTTGGTACTGGGGATTGAACCCAGGGGCATTCTACATCTGAGCTCCACCCCCACCCCTATTTTTTAATTTTTTATTTTGAAACAGGGTCTCACTAAGTTGTGGATGACTTCACTAAGTAGCTGAGGCTGGCCGCGAACCTGGATCCTCCTGTCTCTGCCTCCCAAGTACTGGGAAAAAATACATTCTTTTAAGTGATTTAAAGTTGTCTCTGCCTCCCAGGTACTGGGAAAAAATACATTCTTTTAAGTGATTTAAAGTTGATTTTTACAAAGAACAAAAAAATTCCTAATTCTCGCTTTTAAATTTAAAGAGTCTTTGTTAGGAAGAGATGTGCATGCCCTCCAGTGCCCTCCACCCTGCAGAGTGGCCCATCAGCAGACCATGAGTGCCTGTGCCCAGAGTTGTCAGGAGATTTGTGTCCCAGCCTCTCCTGGGCCCATACTTGACTCTTGGGGTGGATGCCTGCTGACCCAGTGATGACCTGTGTCCTTTGAGTCTTGGAGGTACAAAAAATAAATGAATAAAAAATAAAAATGCAGGGGTTGGTGATCTCCCATGCAGAAAGGCCAGCTCATGGGGTCCTACTTGACATGGCCCCCTGGCCAGGTGCTCTGAATCTGCAGGGAAGCGCAGCCCACCTCTTCCCCTGTGCCTGCTCACTATGGAGAATCCACGTGTCTCCTCTGATTGGACTGTTTGTTTTCCCAACTGGGGAGTCTGATTTTCTTGAGACAAATGAGATTGCCTCCTTCAGCCCTCCAGTGGGGAGCTTCCTGCCCCCAGGGAGCTGCTGTGCACCTGGTGCTGGTGCAGACTTTTTCTTTGATTCCTTCTCTTATTTTTCAAAAGACAGAAAGCAATATTGTCTGCTGTCTAGAGATGTACCCAGTGCTGTCCCATGCCCCCACCTCACCACACAGCCACATACCAGTTGCTTGGATGCGACATTGGGCAGTCGTCTCTGAGCACTGAATGCTTTTAGACCACCAGCTGTCTTCTTTGGCATCCATTTTTTGCAGTTCTTTCTGGTTGGGAAAGATTTTCATTGTGTATGTAACATCTGTGTGCTCTTATTTAAACATAGCACAAAGAAGCTTTTTCTAACTACTTTGTCAGTTCATTCAACTACTTTTCCTACCAGTAAAACCAAGAATTCCTTAGGTTTATTTTTGCCCTTGTTGACCTAAACTAAGCAGCTGCTACAGTGTTCTGTCCAGACTGCGTAGAACATATTCCCAAGTCTTATCAGACCAAGTGTCTTCTTTTAACAATGTCTGTCACTATGATATTTTCAATGTTTACTTTAATACTATAGCAAGATTATTTATAAGAATTTGTTTAAATATGTAGTATTTTTAAATGTCCTTTTATTTTTGGTTGGGGACACAAAGTAGTCAGCAATTATAATATTAGTTCCTTCTGACATATGCCCATCAGTTGGTATCTTTCTGTGAATGTGTTTCCTCAGTCCTTCCCGGCGTGGTTCACAGACACAGAGGCCATGTGAAGATAAGTTAGCCTTGATCTGGAGAGCAGATGTGAGGTTTTCCTTTGAAATGTTTTCATGTTCAATCTGTATGTCTCTTATTTTCAAGACCAATTGCTTTCCAATCTGGAAATTCAAATATCTTCTTTGAGAGAGTCTGTGCAACTCATGGTCGATGTTCATTTTACTAGGGCATGTCTGAGAGTGTTCCACTCAAGAGCGCTGGTGCGAGAGGTCAAAGGGCCCACAGTGCTGCAAAAGGACATGAGTGTGGTAAGAAAATATCTATGAAAGATTCACTGGACAGAGTGTTTATTTAAATCATGAGCACTGGTATGATGTAATCCCTGAAGAAAATGATTATGTATGTGGGAAGGAAAATGAGAAGCGAAATGGTAATAAGCAGTATTTCTTATGACTGTTCAGCAACAGGTTGAATTGGGAGTGTAACTACAGGAGCTGAATTATTAATTCTATTTCAAGATATGCTTGGACCTGAGCAAAGTTAGGGAAGAAGAAAGAGAGGAGAAGAGGGAATGAAGAAGTGGGGCAGAGAGTGCGGGGAACAAATGAAGGAAAAAGAAGCCATGGATAGAGTGGAGGTAGCAAACTGCATGTCATATTTTTGAAAGAAGAAGATCAGGGTATTAGTAATAGGGGTAATGTGGGAAGAATTTGTGAGCTTCCAGCATCCAAACTTGTCTGAGAGTAGAGCAAAATTCCCCACTCTTCCCATCTTCCTCACTGGTGAGAAGTCCTTAGGGACTGAAGGACCCGATCACACAGAGCTATAACATAAATATATATGGTCCTCCAAGTGTGTATCTAATTTAATGCCACATAAATTGCGCTCCTCCCTAGGATCGTATCATATTGGCCAAAATAAGAGAATTGGAAAAAAGCAGAGTTGGATGAGATATAGAGCGATGAGGAAAGCCACTGCCTGATAAAAATTTCCACTAGAAAGTTTGCAAGTTCTTAAACAATTTCAATGTGTGACAGGGAGGAACAAGAGGCTAGGTTTCAAAAAGCCAAATTCAGCTAAAGGAACTGGAAGTGGACTCAGTGTAGACCAGAGCTTCATGAAGTCTCCTGAGTCATCTGTTGGGGACCATGTCATACATGCACACTGTGATTCAGCAGGACTGGGATTCTCCATTTCTAATGCATGTGGAGGGGATTCCGTGCTGCTGGTCCTCAGACCTCACTCAGAGTAGGGAGGGGACAGACCTGCCTCTGGAGGAAAGACGAAGAAGGGAAAGGATAAAGTTTGCTGTTGTTTCTGAGCATGTTTCTTGTCAAAGAAGGAACAAAGAGATATAGTGTTGTCTACATGTGTGTTCTATTACTCTATACCTGACTAGGATGTGTAATTACAATGCACCAATAAAAAATATTAAAATGAAACCATACCTTTGTAGTGTAAAAAAAGAAATAGAAATTATAATTCTAAGACAATGCTGCTAAATAAAGGGGAAAGAAGCAGTGGGTTCATTCATAAGAAGAAAGTACAATGGAAATAATCAATACCACACATGTAGCGGTTACTTTAGAAAAGCAGAAGGCTCGAGTACTGGAAATGAGGAAAGAAAGAACGAGGTTTGCAAGGTCATGTTGGAGTTCCTTAGGTGGAGACCTGGGCCAATGCACTTCAGATGACTTCATTCTATTTGCATTCAAAGCAAAGACTCCTTCATTGCTGGGCCAGAGACTGATGGAAGCGGGAGGCAGTGCTGGAATTGGGGTGACCCAGAGCTGCTCATTTCTCCTCTTCACAACTGTCAGGCACCAAAGATGCATGATGCATTGCTCTTAGTTACTCCACAAAGTACACTGGAGTACAGAAGCACTGTCTGGTTATGCAAGCTAGCTGCTTTTTTCTTCTTGACTTTGCTACCACACTGGACTAATTTTGGACACAAAAGACATTGGGGAGTATATTCCTTGATTACCAAAATTATTTTTGTATATATTCCACTGATTTTGAAGTGTAAAATTATAAGTCAGTAACAATTCACCTTATTTTTCTGTTTTGATTAGCAGATTTCAATATTTAAAGCTTACTGTGCATTATTTCTTAGATGTGGTTCATATGCCTTCTGACATCAGTGGGTCAAGAAACTCTAAGATGTCTAGAGGAGACTAGAAATATGGGCTCACCAGTAGTTATCATGGGTATAGAAAAGGAAGAATGTTTTCATGAACTGTTATTTGAAAAGTATATATCTAAGCTGATCAGTTCAGAAACCCGAAAAGAAATGAGTCATACCTTCCACTGGACTATCATCACATCTAGTTTCTTTCCAAATTACAGGACACATTGAGAAACTGGGTAGATATTGGCAGTATAATGATAGCAAGGATTCTAGTGTGTTCCATTAGAGGTAGATGCAGTCATGCTCTATCATGAGCTTTGACACTGATCCTTCAGGGTCATGATTTGCTCCTCTGGTCAGAGATCTCTGTTCTCCCCACCCATCAGCCTCAGTCTATGCACACCATTCTATTTTATTGATGGTCATTGGAAATACCGTCTGAGTGCAGGAATTGTAACTGCGTGTTTTATTAACCTATACTCCTGTGTTTTCTTTAGTCTATCTCTGTAATACTGCTGTCCTCGCTAGAAACAAAAACCCCCCACAACTAAAGTAGTCACATCCAAAGCAAAGCTTGAGGAATCAGCTCCTTACTAACTCTGCAGGAATGTAGGGTAGTTTTGTTACATTTACATAAACTTGATTAATGTCCCTTTCCCTTTCAGAATCTTCTGTGAAATCTGGTCACTTGAAGGTAATAACATTATCTTGGATTATTAACTACATCTTTTCATGAAATATGCACATGTATTCAGTGTCTTGTTTCAAACCCATTCAGCCCAGCCATCGTCCAGATGCAGCAGTCATGACGGATGATGTCATCAGGACCTTCTGATCAGGTAACGTGTCATCAACACAGTTTCCTCTGGAAAGAAGTCCATTCAGACATCGAAATGCTTGTTGTCTTCCTTTTCCTGATTCTAGCCTCTTTTCAAATTTGATGGGAGGAGTCAACACAAATAAGGTCAATGTCAATTATGGTATCCATGTTTCACAAAAGGGTGTTTACAAGCCTCAGAGAAAGACTTAAAGAAATGGAACTTCTAAGTCAGAGGTTTCTATGTTTAAAGTTCCCAGATTGGAATCCCTCTACTTGCCAGGGATTTGCAGAGGTGGAGTTTGAGACTAAGACTTTTACCAAGTTTACAAATGCTCATTGGAGAGCTGGGCATTGGTACCTGCCTGTCATCCCAGATTCTCTCTTGGCTGAAGCAAGAGTTTTCCTTGAACTCAGGCTCTTGAGGCCAGTCTGGGAAACACATTGAAAATGCATCTCTTAAAAACCAAAATTTATTTGAACCCAACTATTACCATTGATTGACTGCAACTAAAGTGTGTTCTGCTTTGTGTACCAGTTAATTCAGTGCCCTTACCCACTCGAATGATCAGGTCTGTACTAAGAAATAATTCAATATATTTGTAGTACTGGGTATTGCACCTAGGGGCATTCTACCTCTGAGGTACACCCCTGAGCCCTATTTTATTTTGAAACAGGGTTTCACTAAGTTCCTATGATCTCTCGAAGTTTCTGAGACTAGCTTGGAACCTGTGATCCTACTGTATCAGCCTCCCAAGTACTTGGGTTATAGGTCTGAGCTACCACATCTGGCTCATTCAATATACTATGATTTCTATTTTATTTTTCTCTTATCTGTAGAATTAATATTGTATTTTATAGAACACATTCAGTTATTTCTTCAAGTAGCTACCATGTGCCAGAGATCCAACATTTCTTATCTGAATCATTGACTTTTCTTCTCTTAGTTTTGTTTTGCTTTGTTTCCTTTCCTTTTCTTTTCTGTGTGTGTGTGTGTGTGTGTGTGTGTGTGTGTGTGTGTGTGTGTTAAGGGGGGTGAACCCAGATCCTTGCACATGATAAGCAGATGCTCTACCACTAAGCTTCACCCCAGCCCATTTTTATTATTTGATGACCTTAGTAGATGTGAGAAGCAGAGGCCTCAAGGCAAAACAAAACTATGATCACAGCGACTTAAACAGTTCATTTTGTTCATTTCACATCTCGCTTGATACCTTTTGTAATATAATAAGCACAGACTAGATTCCAGGCAGCAAGGATTGAATATTTATTCATTCAGTAAAAATTCATTCTATACTGGGTGCTGAAAATTTTTTGACCTAAATATTTCTGGAACATTCCCTCAGTTTAGGTTGCGTCATCTTGACTTTGTCCCACTGCTTTCTGCTTACTCATCTCCTTGTGTTTGTCA
>PVJS01061561.1:0-10961 GCA_004027185.1 Glis glis | reverse complement strand
GATGTTATTTTGTTCTTCTTTATTGCTGAGTAGAATTCCATTGTGTGTATTTCCCACAATTTTGTAATCCACTCATCTGTTGATGGACACCTAGGTTGGTTCCATAATTTGGCCACTGTGAATTGTGCTGCTATGAACATGGGTATGCATATATTACTGTAGTTTTCTAGTTTCAATCCCTTTGGTATGATACCCAGTAGTGGTACATATGTTTTCATTAATATGTGCAACCTAGGGAGTAGTGGGGACACACAAGGGACTCCGTTTGATAATGGAGAACCCTCAGTGGGGCAAGGGAAGTGATACAAGGGAAGGGGAAGGGCAAGAAAGAAGTGAATCAGTGGAATTGCTATCAAACAATGTGTACATGTGAGAATATACCAACATCATTCTCGGTACTTCATATGGGTGGGGAGAGGCAGGGGGGACACTAAGATCTGTGTGCATGTATGTTAACATCAAATAGATATTCATTATGATGTGAGACTCCAATGCACCAATAAAAACATGTTAAAAAAAACTATTTATCTGAAACTAACCCCTTTGTATAATTATTGAACCTATCCCACATTTCTGAAGATAAGAGTTTCTTCAGCACTTTGTCAAACTCAGTCAGATACCAAATTTGATTAAGCAACAAGCCAATGCGTTCTTTTAACATTGCCTCAGCTGGACTCCTAACTGCATTGATTGGCTGTTTTGTTTACCTATCAATATAGCCTAAGTGACATGAATAACTAATATTTTCCTCTCTCAGTATTTTCTCCAGTGTTTTCTTCACAGTTTGAAATTGTTTTTGCTGTTTGAAATTGAAATTGTGTTTCTTCACAGTTAAAAATTGTTTATGCTTTGTTCTTTCCTGGGTGGTCATGAAATGAAAAAAAAATATTACACATTTGAGGCCTTCTCTGACTTCAGGAGGCTTTATTGTGATTTTTGTTCCACATAGTTGGAAGCTTATATCAACCATAATATAATAGCACAATTAGAAGTAACCTTGCTTTGTCTTCTAATGGTTATCAGCCTGGGCTCCCCAGCACATCTGATTATCCTGTAGTGCCTTCAGGTAACTCTCTTCCAATTTGGGGGACTGAATGTTATCATGCCAACCATCCATTCAATAAAAGGTCAATTTTAACCCTAACCCTAGCAGATTGTACCCTAGTTCCCAGAAGACTGGACATAAAAAGAGCAAGAATGGGTAGGACAAACAAAACCAGAAGCCAAGTGGCAGGAACGGGGACATAGAGGCGTGGAGATAGATGGGACTCTGGATCCACACAAAACTATAACTCTCATACCTGGGACAGTAACAAAGCTGTCCTTCCTCCCCCTACTCCTTAGAATCCCTTCACCCTCATTTCACACTCTTTCTTCTACCAGTCCCTATACCTATGCCTCCAGCCAACGGTGTTTAAATGCTGCTGGCCTCACCTCAAACTGGCATAGACCAAAAAAGTCCGTGAACTCACCTATAGGAGACCAGAGAGTACAAGTGAAGAAACAGGACCTGAGGCGGCTCACTGATCACCTTTCCACAAAGCCCTGTCTCATTCATCCCTGCCTGCTACACCAGGCTGCCCACCCTGACCTTAGCAGGCCATGCTCGCTAAGATGAGCCTTTTGCTCTTATTTTCCCTTTCAAGAATGTCCAGTTCTTCTTTTTCTCTGCCTGGAAGGTTCCCTTACCTAACATTAAAGACCTATCTCAAATGTTGTTGGAAGCCTTCTTAGTCATCAGCTCTAAGGTCACCTCGGTATGACTTGGGGGGGGCACAAACTGCCCACCCAAGTGGAGATTTGTTTGCATGCAGACAAATCTCCAAGGACCAAATGAGACCGATATACAGAGACCCTGACAACTTCCTTATTTCCCAGAATTTTACCCTTTTCCTTCCCTGATTCAACTGTGACTACCTTGAAGTTTTTCCCTGACTCATCCCATGACTGCTTTGCTGTCTCCTGTGATTAATCATTTTTACAATGTTTTGGTTAAAACCCAAAATAAGCCGGGCGTAGTGGCGCACGCTTGTAATTCCAGTACTTGGAAGGCTGAGGCAGGAAGATCGTAGGTTCGTGGCCAACCTCAGCTACTTAGTGAGGCCCTCCACAACTTAGTGAGACCCTGTTTCAAAATAAAGAATAAAAAAATAGGGCTGGGGGCGTAGCTCAGAGGTAGAATGCCCCTGGGTTCAATCCACAGTACCGCAAATAAATAAATAAATAAATAAAAGAAAGGCACTGGTGGAAGGAAGGCAGGAGATCTCTGTCTCCTCTCCAACCACCCATACTTCCAAAAATTATTCTGACTCTGTATCATTCATATGAGAGACTTCTCATCAATCCATCAACAACACAATCTGTGACAAATGTACCTTCCCTACAAAGCTGTCCCAATGCCTTCACAACAAATCAACTGTATGTAGCCAAAACACTATCCTTATCCCTCTAGAGCAGTGCCCTACAGGCTTTATTGTAACTATGTTTGCAGTCCTGTCTTTCCATTCAAGTTTTGAGGGTAATAAATTTGCTCTTTTTATTCTTAGCATTTAATAGAATGCTAGGAATTAGAAGAGTTGGGTAAGAATGATACTAATTCCCTTCAGTGTTTGTTATAATTTTTTTTTTGCGGTACTGGGGATTGAACCCAGAGGCATTGTACCTCTGAGCAACCCCCCAGCCCTATTTTTTCTTCTCTATTTTGAAACAGGGTCTCACTAAGTTGTAGAGGGCTTCACTAAGTAGCTGAGGCTAGAAACATCTAGCTTTGGAAATTTCTTTGGTGGTTACAGGAGCATCCAGATTTTGTATTTCTTTTGATCAGAGGATTTTTCAAAAAATTTGCACATTTAATCCCTGCTGTGAAATTTATCTGTACAAAGTTTTTATCTGCACATTATTTTCTCATGTATTATAACTTTCTCCATATTTTTAAACTACATAAGATTTTATAATTATTTTCTTGCTCATGAATATTTATTTAGATTTCTCAACTGCCTATCTACCTAATTCTAGACAGCTGCCAAAAAATCTCAGCCTCCCAGTTGCTGCTCTCTAATATTTTCTTCAGATATTTGCCTTATTTTGCTTCATGTAAGCACAGGTCAGAGCTGGTGGATGTCTCAAGGGAAAATTTCATGCAAAATTTTGAGCCCATTTCTTCAAGTTTCTCTTATTTATAGGACATGGATCCTTCATTCTTTACTGAACTGGTAGCCCCAAGTTCCAGTATCTGTTTCCTTAGCTTTAGTGAAAAACAACAAAGCCCCAGGCTGCCTCTATTTGCTGAGATTTTATTCCCTGATCTGCAAATTGGTAAGTGACCCAAGAAAGATGTGGAAATAAATGTGGCTTCTCCCCAGTGCCCTTCATTTCTCTCAGAGTTTGTGGCCCCTTGAGTTCTAGCTGACTTGGCAGCTCCCCAGTGCCTTCCAACTATTGTTTTATCAACATCTATAGTTTGGCAGAAGAGTCAGTTTGATACAAGTCACTTCATTATGCCAAAAATAGAAGTTGTAAAGGCCAGGAACCCTATCATAATTTCATATTTCTCCAAAAGTCTTTGTGACCAGTGGACACTCAAATGCTCTTAATAGTCTTAGATACTCTTCGATAGATATTTTCTTTAGATCCCTTACAGGCTCAGCTCTGACTCTACCTACTTGCTTCTGCATCCCTACAATGTGTTCACAAGGTCCAGAGCACAGAGGCCCAAAGCTAATTTTGCTGAGTCTTCAGCCAGGGAAGGACAAAAAGAAAGATTTGCTTATCATATTTTATTGCTCCTTCTTTTGCCAATGTGGGGGAAACCCACAGTACTTTCTGCCCTGCTCACCACTGTACCATCCTGGCAAATTAGTCTGAATCCAAATGTCATATACCTCATCCATTTTGTGCAGCAGGAAACCATGTTTCAAATTTTTTTCAGAAAAGTGTTAATTTATAGTAGTTATTATTGTTGCTGTTGTTATTATTATTTTCTGCTCACTAAAGAGATGTAGAAACTACAAATAGCTTTTTCTGGAGTAACTCAGAAAGAGGACTTCATTTGACCTCATCTAGCCAAGAAGTTGAGTTTACAATGGGACAGAATGTTGCAATATGTTTTTGTTTTTGTTTTGTTTTTGTTAAGGTACCACAGATAACAGTTTGAAAGTCATTTTATGACTATATAAAATGGACTGCCATTTTTCTAGCCTCTTCTAAAATTTTCTCAGCATTTTTCTAGACTTACCTTTTCAATCTTGACAAACACAAGCATCCCTACTCTTTGATTTGTAGAAGGCAGAAGTGTAAAAGGCTAGGCTTCAAACTATTCTCAGTTCTACACAACTAGTTTAAAGAAAAAAACAAAAGTAGTCTGAAATTCTTTTGCTTACCAAAGAAATAAAATGAAAAGAAATCCACAGTGCTCTTATATTAAGAGATTTCCAGTTGACATGTAGGACCTGATGAACTGTTTTGCCTTTAGTTTCTTATTTAAAAGGTGTTTGCTTACTACAGTCATGTCTAAGAATTAAGTTACAGTTTCTTCATACATATATTCACTTATACAATTACCAGGTATTGTATTATTATAATTTACACTTCCAACTCACCAGGAAGACTCTCTTACATTAAATGGATAGTTTGGAAAATGTTATGACTATCACTCTATTTAAATTTTTATGTTGCAGTAATCATTAAGAGATAGGAAGAACATAAGCAAAAAGAAATAGGGAGAGGAAATGAAGAAGAGAAAAGGAGGACAATAGTAAGGATAAAAGGAAGAGAAGACAGTTTAGAAATAAATGCATGTTTAAATTTTTAGAGATATCTCAGAGATTTCTATGTTTCTTGCATATTAATTTCTTACTACCAACCAAATATGTTCTTTGTTTTAATTTATCAAAATTTGTTTGCCTAGATTTTACTAATTGCTTCTGTTTCCATGTTCAACTTTATCCCAAGGCCATATTTTTCTTGTTCAACCTGTATTTGATCTTCTACTGGCTTAAGAGGCTAGAGATTAAACATTTTTATTTTCCAACCTTCGCATTTTACAAAATGATAAGTTCTTCTTTCAATTCATCTTCTGCTTTCTTTACCTTATCATATTCATCAGGAAGCAACTGATACTTTCAACACTGTGCCTAGAGATCTTCTTTTGAATGAATTCAACAATTCATTAGGGATATGTTCCATCCTCTAAGGTACCACAGATAACAGTTTGAAAGTCATTTTATGAATATATAAAATGGACTGCCATTTTTCTAGCCTCTTCTAAAATTTTCTCAGCATTTTTCTAGACTTAACTTACAATTTATTATTGATTTTTATATTTTCTACTCATGACTCATACAAAAAGCCGGTGCCGCATATTTCTGATTTTGTTACAGGCTTTGGTTTCTGTATCAGCTGTACAAAACAATATCCTCAAACGTATCAGCTTAAAACAGCAACCATTTGTTTTTCATGAGTCCACAGCTAACTGGACAGTTTTGGGGATCTGGGTCACTCTTCAGTTTCCTCATGCCAAGAGTGCTGTTTCTGGGTGTTGGCTCAACTCTCCTCCATGTGTTTCCTTGCACCTCTGTTAGGGCAGCCCAGCTCTCATGGGAGAGGCAGGGCTCCAAGAGGCCAGGAATCACAAGCTCTCTGGAGGTCCAGGCTGAAATCTAGCACACCATCACTCCCACCACTTTTTGTTGACCAGAGAAAGTCACAAGATAGCCCATATTCAAGGATGGGAGAAACAGATATCCTCTGCTGGTGGGACTACAAGGTTATATGGCAAAGTGCATGGACACAGATATTGGTGGAAAGTGAGAGAATTGTTTTCTTAAAAGCTACCACAAGCTATGACAAAAGTAAGTCAGTGCAGAGTAAATAGGAACCAATAAAACAAGGGTACTGTATGCAAGGAAGTTTTTAAGACAGGGTGGTATCTGACCTTTTATAGGATGAACATCAGTTAATCAAAAGAATAAAAGGGATAGAGCATCCCAGGCACAGGAACTAGCATATGCAAAACCAATAAGATGAGAAAATATCCTCTTAGGTTCTGGCAACTTGGGTACATAGTATTTTCCTGATGTGGAATGTCCTCCCATCCTGTCCTCAAGCTTATGTCTTTCTTTGCTTAGAAGAGTTTCACCCTTCTCCAGAAAATCTTTCTTAATTCACCCCTTTGATTTTCTGATCTACCAGTATAACCTCATGTGGCTTTGACACTGGGGCCAGAATGGCCGCATTTCAATCATACTTGTTCCACCTACCATCTGAATAACTTCTCTGTGACTTAGTTTCCCCACCTACAAAATAGAGGTAAAAATTCATAGAGTGTTGAAAGAATTAATTTTAAATTTAAAATTTTAAAGATGGTGGAAAAGAAGGAGACCACGTTTTTCAGGCACTCTGAGACTCAGAACTCAACCAGTGGGAACACTGGTTCTTGACAAGGGAAGAAAAGCAGCCAAAACTCAACAAAATGACAGTCGAAATGCAGTGGAATTGGAGGCAGAAAAGAGCAGAGGACTATAAAGAGCTCTACACGTCTCACCTGGTAAGCAGAGAGTGGTGGCAGCAGTGCCATCTTAGCCAGGCGGCGCTGGGCTGATGGCTGCCGGCACTGCAATTCCCATAGACCTCCAGAGAGGAAGCAACACATTCTTGTGAAGCCAGTGACTACAGACCATCATCAAAAGCAATCGACTTTTCTCTCCACACTGGACAAAGACCCGACTACCCAGATGGCCCAGCTAGATCCTGCAGCTGCGACTGAACTCATCTCTGCCTGCAGGGACCCAAGCAGCACTCATCAAGACCATGATTTAACAAGCCGTCCCAGTGGGAGACCACCCTGCACAGCCACAGGGAGTTGCGTGGCAATGAACAGACTTGCCAGGTCTGTGACTTTGCAAATTACCCCTACAGAGGTGGGGGTGGGGCTACAATCACACAGCAGAAATGTGAATTAGCAGATAGACCCTAGGGACATTCAGGTGGGAGGGATCTAGAGTCACAGTTCACTGGGCCCTTGCAGGGTCTCCAGCAATCACCACAGGACAGCCAGCCATGGTGTCTGTGGGGTAAAATAACTCAGCCTACAGAGTTGCAGGCTTGGAAAGCTATAAACTTGCACCTGACTGTGTTTGGGCTCTAGAAGGACCAACACCAGAGACCAGCAAGGTCTCACGTGATTGCAGCCACCCAGAGGAGCAGCGGTGTCCAGGGAGCTAAATAACTGAGCCACCCAAGCCCAAGGCTCAGAACGGTACAATCTCTCCCTGATAGTCCTTGAGCCCTGAAAGCAGGGAGGCCAGGGGCCAGTAGGGGTTCACGTGATCACAGCTACAGGCTGGGAACTCAATAATCTCTCCACCAGTTTGTGCCTGGCATGCATGCATGCCAATGACTGACAGTGCTCCACGTGATCATAACCAGCAGATCAGAGGTGGTGTCCCAGAGGCCATCAAAGTTCAGCAAGCAAGGCCACAAGCTCGGAATATAGCAATAGCTGGCCCTGCTGAGCTTAAGACCACACTGGCCACAGAGACCGGAGGTCAGCACTCTGCACTTTCATGGGTTCACAATCAACAGAGCAGTGGTGATGTCTGTGGGGCATTAAATCCCAACCAGCAGACTGCAGGCTCTAAACAGAACATCATAGTCTCTGGCCCTATGGAGTTTGGACCTGGAGAGCACAGCAGCCTGCAGCCAGAGACTCATGTTTGCCTGGACTAAGAACTATATCCAGTAAAGGAGGCTCTGGGGGACAAACTCAAAAGATTGATTATATGAGCCAGATTGGTAGAGGCAAATATATACCCCCAGCATATACTTTATTATAAAGGGATAACAAAGGACTCACACACAAAGAGAAAGATGATGCCAAGACAACAAAGATGATGCCAAGACAACAAAGATGATGCCAAGTACAAACTTGAGAACTCTGAAAACATGGGAATGAAGAACAGCAAGGAAACAATAAACTCCCACAACTCAACAACAAGGGAGATCACCAATACTGATCTGCAGGAAATGCCAGAAGAATTCTGAATTTTGATCTTCAATATGATCAAAGGCTTCAAAGGAAGTGTACAAAAAATGAAAGAGCATATCAATAGAGAAACTGAGGCCCCAAGTAAGAACCAAAAAGAGGCTTTAAGCAAAATGAAGGAGTCAATAAATGAATTAAAGACCACAACAGAAACCACCTCTGGCAGGCTAGACCACATGGAAAACAGAATATCACTCTTTGATGACCATTCATTCAAAACTGAAAACACAGTTGACAATATAGAGAAGATAATACAATACGATCTGAACATCCAAGAAATATGGATTAATATGAAATGACCTAACTTACAGATAATAGACATTGAAAAAGGTCTAGAGGCACAAACTGAGGGTGTCAGAAACCTCTTTAGAGAAATAACATCAGAGAATTTCCCAAACATAGAAAAAGATTTGGACATCTATGTACAGGAGACATTCAGAACACCAACAAGACAAGATCAAAGGACTTCCCCACACCACGTAATAATCAAAATGACTAACATAGAGGCCAAAGAAAGAATCTTAAAAGCAGCAAGAACAAAAGGACAGGTGAAATTCAGGGGAAAAACAATAAGAATCACTTGAGACTTCTCCACCCAAGTTACTAAAGCCAGGAGGGGTTGGTATGGTGTACTCCAGACCCTGGAAGAAAACAACTTCCAACCAACCAAGACTGCTGTATCCAGCAAAGATATCATTCTAAATTCATGGAGAAATAAAAACATTCCAAGACAAGCAGAAACTAAAAGAATTCATGATTACCAAGCCAGCACTAGAGAAAATACTTAAAGAAATGAAACACAAAGAAGAAAAAAGAAGCAAATACCAGAACCAGAGGAGGGGCAAACTCCACCAGATGGACAACTAAGCAAAGGAGAAATAACACTGAATCAAACAGAAAATAGAACTCAAAATGACAGGAAACAAAAATCATATCTCAATAATAACACTGAATGTCAAAGGTCTTAACTCCCCAACTAAAAACATAGACTGGCAATGTGGATTAAAAAACATAACTATAGGAGAGTTCCAAGATGGCGACTAAGGGAGATATCACATTACAATCTCTCTGAGACTTGGATCTCAATCGCCGTGAAAGCAACGTCTCGACAGGAGAAGAAAAGCAACAAAAACTTGAACTAAACAATGAAAAATTTGAAATGCGATGGAATCAAAGCCAGAAGACAAAAGAGAGGAAAATAAAAAGCTCCAAGCGCCTTACCTAAGGAACGGCAGCAACCCATCTTGGCTAAACCACGCTGGCCGCTACCGGCATTGCAGCTTCCACAAACCACCAGCAGAGAAGCCAGAGACCTGTTGTAAATTCAACTGCAGGTCAGCAGAGATAAAAGCAAGCAGCAGCTCACCCCACACTCATGAGACCAAACAGCAGCAGCGACAATAGCTGCAGTGGCGCCACCTTGGCAGGACTTTACCGGTGGCTACCAGCATTGTGGCTTCCACACAAGACCAACGGAGATGCCAATGACCTGTTGTGAATCCAGCAACTGAGAATAGCAGCATTGAAGGTAAGCAGCAACTCACTCCACACACAACACAGACCCGAACTGCTACATTGGCAGAAATGGCAGTAGCGCCATGTTGGTCAGACAGCACCGGCAACTACTGGGATTGCAACTTCTGCAGTCCACCCATAAAGAAGCCAGGACTTGTAAAACCAGCAACTTTAGAACATCAGTGACAAAAGCGAGCAGCAATTCAATCCACATACAAATGGCCAATAAATGTATGAAAAAATGTTCAACATCATTGGCAATCAGAGAGATGCAAATCAAAACTACCCTGAGATTTCACCTAACCCCAATTAGAATGGCAATCATTAAAAACACAAACAACAACAAGTGCTGGCAAGGATGTGGAGAAGCAGGAACTCTAATACACTGTTGGTGGGATTGCAAATTAGTGCAACCCCACCCCATTGTTTGGAAAACAGTGTGGAGGATCCTCAGAAGAATGGGAATGAACCTACCGTATGACCCAGCAATACCACTTCTAGGCATCTACCCAAAAGAACTGAAACCAAACTACCAGACTAATGCATGTGTATCTATGTTTATAGCTGCACAATTCACAGTTGCCAAACTTTGGAACCAGCCAAGGTGTCCATCAACAGATGAATGGATTACAAGACTATGGGATATGTATACAATGGAATTTTATGCAGCCATAAAAAAAACAAAATTGCATCATTTGCAGGGAAATGGAGGGAACTGGAGAATATTATGCTAAGTGAGATTAGTCAGTCACAAAGAGTGAAAAGTTGGATGTTCTCCCTAATATGTGGAAGCTAGGGAGAATAGGACTTAGAAGGGACTCTAGACAAAAAAGGAGAAAACTTTAGTTGAGCAAAGGTGACCTAACTGAGGGAGATGGGTGGGGGGAAGAGGGAAGTACACTAATGCACATGATATGTATACACAAATTTATCAATCACTACGCTGAGCATGGAAAGGAGGGAAGGGAGAGGGAATAGGGTGGGATTTGAGGAAGGGCTAAATGAGCAATGTGTGCATGCATGCTTCTGATACCCTGACACTTATCAAAATGTATAACTACAATGCACGAATAAATGAAATGAAATTTAAAAAATAAAATAAGCCGGGCCAGGCGTGGTGGCACACGCTTGTAATCTCAGTACTTGGGAGGCAGAGACCGGAGGATCTGGGTTCCCGGCCAGCCTCAGCTACTTAGTGAGGCCTCTGTAACTTCGTGAGACCCAGTTTCAAAATAAAGTATAAAAAATAGGGCCGGGGATGTAGCTCAGAGGTAGAAAGCCCCTGGGTTCAACCCCCAGTACCATAAATAAATAAATAAATAAATAAATAAATAAATAAAATAAGCCGGGCGTGGTGGCACACGCTTGTAATCCCAGTACTTGGGAGGCTGAGCCCGGAGGATCC
>PVJS01061560.1:0-10961 GCA_004027185.1 Glis glis | reverse complement strand
CTACACCCCTGGCCCTATTTTTTTTATACTTTATTTTGAAACCGGGTCTCACGAAGTTGCGGAGGGCCTCACTAAGTAGAGAGAGAGAGACAAGGAGAGAGAGAGAGAGAGAGAGTTGAGGCTGGCCACGAACCCGGATCCTCCGGTCTCCGCCTCCCAAAGTACTGGGATTACAAGCGTGCGCCACCACGCCCGGCTTCCAAAATCACTTCTTAAAATAAACTTTTGCTGCACATAGAAAGGGACAAAATAATCTTAGAAAAAGAACATATTGCCCTTGGATTCTTAGAACAGTGGTGATTGTCACATAGACCACTGAAGGGCAGGAATAGTAGCCATAGCTTGGTAAATGTTGCAACATATCAGTTATAAGCTGAATATATGAAGAAAGAGACAAAAAAAAAACAGGTAAGACTTAAAGGTGACTTTTGGAAATAGATGATTCTAGATCTAGACCTCACTCAATTGCCCAATTCTGGAATCACCAGTACAAAGTATTGAGACTGCTATTGCTTGCAAAATCTACATCTTATTAATCGCGTGGTTCCTGCTTTCAGAATGATGTAACTCAGCTCAGAAGACGTGGGTGGACAAACATCTCGGCACAGCGTGCTCTCTGGGTGCACCTTGCTTACCCTCCACAATGGCACCCACACCCTATTTTCACAGGAGCCTGGGCCTCACAATGAGCGTTGCTGGGGAGACAGATGTTCTCTACCTCAGAGAATGGCATCTCCCTCCCACACCACCTGCACAAACTGGAGAACTTGAAGTCGTTCTTTGACACCTTCCTATCCTGGCACTCACAGCCAGCTAAACAGCTCCAGAGTCCATTCATTCCCATGAATTTTCCTGCCATCCTCTGTCCCCAGGCCTAACTGAGCCCCTTTCACTGAACTGCTGCAATGGTCCCCAAATAAATCCCCCGTATCTTCATTCCCCTTCTATATGACATCATTTCCGGTTGAAGATCTTTCAATGACATCCTCTCCTTAGAGATGCAAACTGAATACTTGTGTATCTCTGGTCCACCATCACCCACCCTCTCCACTCTTTAGTCTCACTGCTTTCTTTGGGTTTCTAGAAAATTCCACACAGGACCTTTGCACAGGGTGGGTTAGGAGCACTCTTTGCCTATTTGATTCCTTCGCACTCTCCAAGATGAAGCTCGAGTATTGCTTCCTCATGCAAGAGGTTCTTGAACCCATTCCCCATCGTTCTGTCTGCGCCCCAGATATGTGACTCTCGGCACCCTCTGTTTCGCCACATCCTTTTCCAGGCTCTGTTCTTCATTGGTAAGGAGGAAATAATAATAAATATCATCTGTTATGAGTAAATTAAGACAACATGTGTGGCGCACTTAACAAGTGGCACATGACAAACTAGATGAGTGAGCTGTTTTTATTAAACATCACTATATTTAGTAGTAGTTGTAGTTGTGCTGGCGGGTGGGTAGGAGCTAATAACATGAACTAGACCAGATTGCCGAGGTTTGAGTCTGGAATTTAATAGCTCATGAATTTTCAAGTTTCTCTCCTTCCTAGGGCCTCTGTTTTCTTATCTGTAAAACAGGTACAATAAATAACTCCATCACAGCACTTTGAGGGTTAAATGAGTGAATGCATGAACAGTGCACAGAGCAACGCCCGGCACACCTAGTGTGCTCCTTGGTGAGAACTGCTCTCAAGATAAGACAGGGCTCTGTTTCCTTCATCAAGTCGCCTTCCCACCCTTGATACCAACCTCAATAACTTGTATGGGGAGCGGGAGGGAGTGGGTTGGATCTCCAGGGAAACACATCAAATGCTATGTGCATGTGTGCTTCTATCAGTCTGAACCTCCTTATGATCTATAATTACAATGCACCAATAAAAATATATGAACAACAAGATAAGGCAGAGCTTCTCAAACACTGCAAACTGACTTGGGGGAAACTCAGGGACTCAGAGATGGAACATCAAGTACTTACCACAGCATGACCTATCAGTGATTGCACGTGTAACTGCATAACTAGTAACCTCTCGGTTCTTGGAGGGAATCAAACAGAGATTTACCACCAACGTTTATTGAATCATGTGTTCAGCCACTTTTGATTCTTCATAAAATTAAATTAATCCTACTACACTATACCATGTGCCTGGTAAAAAGCCAGACTAAATCCCCTTCAACAGAAGGTGAAGCTTGACCTAAAGTATCTCCCCAAGTTGATTTTCCATGACCCCTGGTTGAGGTTTGCTAAAGGGATCCCTAGTGGTTGCTACCTGTAGGGAGAAAATCCGCTTTAATGCTCCATAACCTCATGAGACACATACTATAGTCCATAGAAGATGAAAATAAAGCTATGATAACTTAAATAATTTCACTGAGGTTATAATGCTAGTCAGTATTATTTTGGTTTCTAGGACAAGACAACAATATAGGTATGCTTTGGAAAAGAGAGACTTAGGGGATGGGTGGCATAGGCTCATCAACCTGTGAAAGACCCTGGAGATATTCCTAAAGCAATGCTGTGGCAATCAGAGACTCAGGGACAGGATCTAGGGACCCTCCATACCACCAGGGGCTGCTGCTATCCGATGCCCTCAGTTCCCCGATCACCCCTGCTAGTCTACCTGGCTTTCTTCTGCAGAGAGATGGATGCTCTTTCTCCTACCTCTAACCGGAAGACCTCTCGTGGGCCTGGTGTGGGTTGTGCACCTATTCACTGGACCTGTCCAGAAGCTATGGTACAAAAGAAAGGGGGTACCTTGTTACCTGATGAAAAGAAATGGGAAAATACACATAGCAGACAAAACCACTAGTTTTAATGTACACTACATTTGTACAGTAATGTGACAATATCAGTACCTGCTTTTGTTCAAGAACCTGCGACTATTCTTCCTATACCTGTCCTTTCATTTCCCCAGCAGGCAGGGCATGGGATAGGCTCTCAAGGAACCATTGTCAAATAGCCTTAGTTTTGATGTAAACCCATAGCCCCGTCCTGGATGTAAGTGAGTGGAGAGGTATTGGTGTTTACCAGGCTTGGAAAGTCATACCATAGAACAACAGCTGCTAAAAATCTCTCATTCCCTTTGTGTTTTAAAGTTCTCTATTTGTGAATTCTTTCCTTGTGGGAAGAGAAGAGTTGAAATTCTGACACCTGACACCCTTAACACTCACACTGCTTTGAGTCATGGTCTCCTCTTTTCACAGGAGCAGGTACTCCTTGTGACAGCTACACACTGTTTCCATCATCAGGACTTCAAGTAACATCACAGACATGAGTATCTGAAGCACCCTTCATGGCTCCCAGTTTTTTTGTTTTCATTTTTGCTTTTGTGTTTTTTTTTTCTGAAAATGTGTTTATCCCAAGGCAATACAAATATCCACAAAAAGAGGGACTTTGAATTCTATGTTGACTCATTCACTGGCCCGAGCGTCCCTTTGATTAAATATTACTCACTGTCAAACTTAACTTGAATGGAGGCTAAAAAAAAATAGACTCTAAGGAAACCACTTCCAATTAGGTAACCCTTGCTTTAAATATGTGGTCCTAAAATTTCAGCAATCACCTAATTACATCCCTGAAACAGACCCTGTGCTAATTTGTTGATGTGCTGCATCTTTAGAGATGGCTTTGGATAAAGTGGTCTCTTTGTATGGGCGGCCTCATTTGGAAAAGAGAGGCAATCAATACATATGGGGCTGGGTTGAAGGAACTGATTGGAGAATTACTGAACTACTGAGTTTATGTAAAAAAGAGAAAGGTGAAGCTATCCCAGACTGTCTTGTGTGAATATCTTTTAAACCCCAAATCATTAACTGATTAGGTCGCTCAAGGGCTAATTCAGCTAAAGTGAACTTATGCACAAGGCTTCCCTGCTCCACACCTGAGGCTTGATGTTTATTTCAGCATGCAGTTCCCTGCCTCTGATTCATTGGAATGAATGTAACATTTGGAAAAGACGTGTGGGCTTAAAAAATAAGTACAAACACAGTCTCAGAGCCGAAGCCTCGTCATCATCTTTGAGACAACCTTAGATTTTTGACTCCGATGACGCATTGTTTGTGCCATGAGAGAACACTGTGGAAAGGCAAGCACACATTACTCACTGTCCTCTTGATACCCAGGAAATGATTAGCACTTTATTGAGATGCAGCTTTGGAAGTGCCATGTTGCCCCTTAATTCTTGCTGTGAAGAGTCATGTCAGATCTTTAAGTCCTTAATCAGTGATATGAGGGCAAGTGTAAGGCCACTTGCTGGCCATTTAACTCTGAGAAATAACTTAAACTCCCCAAACAGCAGTTTCCTCATCTATAAAATGCAGAGTGAATTATAATGATCTCCTAGAGGCGTTGGTGAGATTAAATGAGGTTCAGAGTGCATGGGTACCTGACAATTTATACACACCTAGTAAATACTAGCTGCTGTTACCATACAGTGTGATAAATACAAAGGTGGAAACTGTGACCTGAAGGAACACTGTGCACACATATTAATATTAAACAAATATCCCCATGCAAATTTACAAATGCAAGATCTTATAATAAAGGGTTTTATATGAATCACAAAAACACAACAAATTCAGTGAACTATTATTTTCAAAGGGTTTAACATAATGCTTGTTACATTATTATTATTATTATTATAAAATTTTAGCCCCTCATATTTTCATGTCTTACTATACTAAATGCAATATGAACACACACACACACACACACACACACACACACACCTGCAACTCACAAGAACAAGCGAGCCCATCTAGAGACCAGCTGCCTGCCTGGGCTTAGATAAGCAGAGGTTAGTAGTATGTGTTCACACTTCTTTTCTGTTTATCCCTTACCTCCTTCATCTGCTGATATCTATCAGAATGGTGCATAATCTTGGGAGGTGAAGACCTACTTGATCAATACATGTTCCCATAATCCCAGAGATGGTCTGACCTAATTGCAGGAAACTTATTCTATTAACTCTTTAGCCAGCTTTTCCTTCAGGCAATAATGTACACATGGAAATGATGTTTCCAGGCATGCTCTTTGCAAAGCAGTTGCTCCTTCCTTTCTTTGGCAATCGTCCTATTAGCATGGTTAGTTCAGTAGAAGCCCCATGAGGACAGGCAAGTGGACCACTTTGTTCTCTAAGGCATTCCTCATGCCTAAATTGTACTGTAGATGAACACGGATTTGGTGCATGAATGGATGGACATATTTCGCATTCCCTACAGAACCCAGGTGGCAGTCTCTGAATATCCCAAGTTCTTTACTTCCTCAGAATGCTTTTCCCATGAAGATTTAAATAAAATTTGACTACTGCAACAGCAAAGTGGCACACAAAGCACCCTTCCACTCTCTCAGAGAAGGCATTCTGGGAAGGCATTCTCCCCTAGTCTCCTATGACTTTAATTTTCTGCTTCTACTGAATTTTTTCTTATTTGCTTTTTTTCCTTGCATAACATTCTTCTACAGCCACTCCTCACCTCGAATCATACAGTCTACTATTATTTAGCTCCTCAAAGTATTCTTGATCCAAGGTTATACTTAGCAAATTTACTAGTTTTCTAGCAATGGAGACAGACTACAACCCCAAATCACACAGGAAATTACTTAAAATTGTGTATTAGTTATTGGTTTTATTTCCTGAGCTTTGGAAGTCTTATTGAGGAAGTCTCTATCAGTGCCTATATGTTGAAGAGTTGGTCCTATGTTTTCATCTGATAATTGCAAAATTCCTGGTCTAGTTTCTAGATCTCTGATCCATCTTGAATTAACTCTTGTGTGGGGTAAGAGATAAGGGTCTAATTTCATTTTTTTCCATATGGATATCCAGTTTTCCCAGCAGCATTCATTAAAAAGGACAGGATGTGGGGGAATAGAAAGTCTTACACACTGTTGTTGGGGTTGTAAATTAGTACAGCCACTATGGAAATCACTATGGAGGCCCCTCAAAAGACTAGGAATGGAAGACCTTATGACCCAACTATACCAGTCCTTGATATCTTTCCAGAAGAATTAAAGTCAGAATGCTATAGAGATATATGCATATCCGTGTTTATAACAGCACAATTCACAATAGTCCAATTATTGAATCAATCTAGGTGTCTGACAACAGATGAATGGATAAAGAAAATGTGGTAAATACACACAATGGAATTTTATTCAGCCACAAAAAGGAGAAAAATTATGTTATTTGCAGGAAAATGAATAGAACTTGAGAATAGTATGATATCTGTTTTAACATTTGTTGAACATGGCATTAAGCTATAACTACTGAGTTGATCTTTATCTGTTTCAATAAAACAAAGACAGTTCCTATCTTCATTCCATTCTGCATTCAATGCAGAGTCCAGTGATACCTCACACTTCCCTAGCCAATGAGGAAGTTTTGTCCTCTCTGAATTTTTCTTTAAGTTCAAACTGAAAATATTCTCCCATGGTGACCACTGTTGGAGTTACTTATGTGGTCCTGGGTTACCTTTATGGACGTTTCACCGAAGTCAGGTCTGATTAGCACCTTTTCCAGCTTTTTCTAGAGGGACTTCATCTATCCTTTTGTTAACTCCAGTTCTTTCTGACTTTTTAAAAAGCTTTCCCCCTGATAGCAATAATATATCCCCTACCTACCATCCATATTGGTTTGATACTATTTTTCCCTTTATAATATGGCAACTTCTTAGCTTATCCATGCATCTCTCATTCATGAACACATGTCAAACCACTTTTAGACTTTAGTCTGATAGCCATTATCAGTAGACCAAAGAACTATAACACACAAACAAGGATAAGATTGGATAATTAATTCATTTAGCAAACACTCATTGTGAAATATAGTGTGCCACACATTACAGTAAGCACTGTGTGAGATTAATATAAAAATTAGACATAACTTCTGACTTTAGTAATTTTATAGTTCAATGTGGGAAGCTGGGCTCGGTCGAGCCAGTCAAGATGGCGCCGTGGCTGGCTGCCAAGTCTTGTGACCTGCACTTGTTTACCAGACCTAGCACATGCGCAGTTGGTGCATGCTCATTGCGTGCTTGCTGCTGGAGAACCTATGAGAAAAAGCCTGGCCTGAGTGTATATGGCGTGAGAGAGGTGTGATTGGAGGATTGCTTCTGGGGTGATTGGGGAGGGGTTGCTCGTACATAATATAAGCGGTTGGCAGATGTTAATAAAGAAAAAAGAGGAAGCTGCACCATCTGTACTGAAGTGTCTGTGTGTCGTCTTTCCTGGACTCTGCTGGTCGGAGTTCCAGGACAGCGACAGTTCAATAGAAGATAAAACATGCAAGGAGAGAAAACCAAAACATAAATTAGACAGTGGTAAAGATGTGAGATTGGTACAGAGAAAGTACTACAGAAATAAAGTAAAAGGTTGTAAGTTTTCTAAATGGCCCCACCTGGCTGTGACTGTTCAATCAAAACTTCATCTTTGAATGAGTCATCTCTTACTAGGATGCTTGCATCTAATAATGTAATTAAGGAAAGGTATACCTCTCATTCATGTTTCTGAATGTCTCCATTCTCAAGACTGTCAAAGAAATAACATCTTCCCCAGAGATTGCGTTGCCATGGGAGATGGAAAGAATATGTGACTTGGCTTAAATAAAAGCTCTGGGTGTGAATTACATGTTCACTATTAGAGCAGTCATGAATAGTATAGCTACATACTAAATAGCTCCCTTAACTCCTCTGAAAGCCATCTGTACGTGTTGTTGTTGTTATCAAACAAATTAAGTGAAAATGTGCCAAAGGGTATAAAGTACATGGGATTGAGTGTATTCTTAATAAAACAAAGTGACTAATCTGTAAACATAAATGAGAAAATAAAATTCCAGACTTAAACAGCAAAGAACAGTGAAATTATGAAGAGGGGGTCATCATTCTCCCAATTAAGAATGGCTTCCTTTGTATTTACTTGCATCTATCGTCAGGGACAATTTTGTGTTGTGTACACATTTTTCCTTTCTCTATTTTTATTTATTTAATTGTTTTGTCAGAGCTGCATGCAACATTTATCCTTCTAAGAACATTCAGTGTACAGAGTGATTTGCTCATTTATAGATTTGCATGAAGACTCATTTATTGTGATGGACTGGTGCCACGTTTGCTGCTTGCTGAAGTCCCTTGCATGAACGACTCTGGGTCCTAAATTATTATTTTAAATATCCGGGCCAGCTGAGGAGGAGCCAGGCAATTCTCCTAACCTCCTGTAGCCAGCATCCTTTTCTATTAAGGGTTTAAACAAAGCAAACAGCAAGGGGGACACGAGTTAAGTTTAGGGTTACAGGCTAAGTTTTAGGAAAAGGCAGTCATAGCTAGGTTTAGGGTGTGGTGGTCATGAGTTGAGTCTAGGGAGGGGCAAGGTAACATTTCAGGGAGAATAGGAGGTCATCAAAGTCCACCTTTTAGTCCCATCCGGTCCGAGGAAGCTTGTCTGCGTGCTGACAATTTCCACTCAGCACGTACTGTGTACCTAACTGAGCCAGTCCTCAATGGTGACCTCATTGCATGGGCTAAGATAGCCCCCAACAATTTATCTCAGGAGTTGAGTAGTTTTTATAAAAGGCACAGAATATAGCAGCTAAATCCAAGAAGACAGAGTCATCAGGTAATAATGTAAGAAGTGATGATAATATGCTTTGCATCTACAACATGGATTTTTCTCTTAAAGCACATATTCTGAGTATATAAAACGTATTTGTGTTCCTAAAGTAACTGCAATATCATAATACACAATATATTTTTATATTAATCAATCGAATACTATAACATTCATTGGGAGAGGGTAAGAGATAATTATAATAACCAGCATCTTAGTACCTTGTACACTTAGAAACAGTTATTGTCTTTCTTTATGTACACATCACCAAAAAACTTAGCACAGTTTGGAGCCTGTTATGGTTATATATAGAATGTCCCCTGAAGAACTCATGTATTAAGATTCAGAGTTGAAGTAATTAAGTCATGAGATGAGGATTGTAATCTCCTCAGTGAATAAGTCCATTGTAATAGATTTATCTGTGCAGTACCCTAGGTAGGGGTGTGGCTGGAGAAGGAGGGTGCCTGGGGGGTGGCCTGAGGGACTGTGCTTTTGTCTTTGAATCCCTGCTGCTCGCTTTCTTACTTCTGGCTCTGTGATGTGAGTGCTCTCTCCTTTTCTCTGCTACCTGCTGCCATTCCCTGAGGGCCACAGAACTCCTGCCCCACAGGGATTGAACCTGAAATCTCCAAGAAATTATAAACAAATCTTCCTTGAAGTTGTGTGGTCAGTTGATTTGGATTATAGTAGTGAGACTGCTGACCAAGATAGAGCCAATTATTGTCTTTTACATCTAGAAATATTATCAAGTATTTGTCAGGCTCATCTTAATTTGATTTCAACATTCTAAGTCAGAAAGTATTGTTTTTCTACTTTTAATGTACTAAAGGAAGAGTTTTATGACTTCTCCCTCTAGCATACTCAAATATTTAATAAAATAACTTTTTTCTTTATTGTTAATTTTACATTTGACCATTTTCTTTTATATTAAAATCATAACTGAAGACAGAGAGTAATGGACTATCATTATCTGTAATATAACATGTAATCTATCCATGCATAACTGAATTATTCATTGCTTTTATTCTTCATCCCTCTTCTCTCAAACTCAGGATGAAACTCATGCTTACTTTGAGTTGTCCTTCTCTACTCTTTCCCCTGACTATGTGTATGTCAGATTTGTGACATCCATGGAACACTCCCCAATCCAGTATGTCTGTAGCCCCAGCCACACTCCTTCTCCTTCTCAAAGCCTACAGAGGCTTGCTGAGGGAGATACAATATGGCACTTAGCATCATTATGCTGTGTGTGTGTGTGTGTGTGTGTGTGTGTGTGTGTGTGTGTAAGTCTCTCCTACCTCACAAAAATGGATGAATGATGCTGCTTTTGGCAGTGGGAGCATGGTGTGGGATGAGGAAAAGAGCTTCTTTTCTCAGACAACAAGCATAAACTAGAAAAATTATTTAAAAAAATTTAAGGGCATAGGAAATTGATCCAAGATCAGCAACAATTTGAAAGGTTTACTCAGAAATAACTGATGCTTCACTGGTTAAAAATGGTTTTTAACCTTACACTGTGGCCAGTTTCCCCTCCTACTCATAGGTAGCTAAAACCCACAGATTTACCAGAGAGGGTAGGCTCACTTTTGAAGTAAGCTGCAGAACACCTAAAACTTCAACAGGAAGATTCTGGAAATGAGAACCAAGAGATCTTCAAAGAATTTATAATAAATATTCATGCATGCCTAGCTGACTGATAAACTACATATATCTCTGTGAGACACCAGAGAACCCAACAAGCTTGGAGAAACATGAGAATATGCTTTTGAATGCCTTCTTCTCATTTAATTTTAGGTTAGCTAAAATTAAAAAGACTATTGATTGGTTTAAATTTCCTGTCTTCTTGATTCAATTTAGGAAGGTTGTATGTGTCTAGAAATTTGTCAATTTCTTCTAGGTTTTCCATTTGGCTGCAGTGTAGTTTTTCAAAATAGTTTCTGATAATACTCTGGATTTCATACAGAGTCTGTGGTAAGCAGTAATAAAGAGCCTACCATCAAAGAAAAGCCCAGGTCTTGATGGTTTCCCAGCCGAACTTTATAAAACCTTTATGGAAGAGCTAATCCCAATACTTCTCAATCTATTCCATGAAATAGAAAAACAAAACAAAACGGGACTCTCCCAAATACATCTATGAAGCTAACATCACATTAATACCAAAACCAAATAAAGACAGCTCAAGAAAAGAAAACTACAGGCCTATATCATTGATGAACTTAGATGCAAAAATTCTAAACAAATACTAGCAGTGCACATTCAAAACTACATTAAAGGCCGGGCGTGGTGGCGCACGCTTGTAATCCCAGTACTTTGGGAGGCAGAGACCGGAGGATCCGGGTTCGCGGCCAGCCTCAGCTCTCTCTCTCTCTCTCTCTCT
>PVJS01061559.1:0-10962 GCA_004027185.1 Glis glis | reverse complement strand
TTCTACCTCCGCGCTACGCCCCCGGCCCTATTTTTTATACTTTATTTTGAAACCGGGTCTCACGAAGTTGTGGAGGGCCTCACTAAGGAGAGAGAGACAGAGAGAGAGCTGAGGCTGGCCGCAAACCTGGTTCCTCCGGTCTCTGCCTCCCAAAGTACTGGGATTATAAGCATGCGCCACCACGCCCGGCCTTATTTTTATTTTGAAACAGGCTCTCACTAGGTTGATGAGTCTCACTACTTGCTGAGACTGTCCTTGAACCTGTGATCCTCCTGTCTCAGCCTCCCAAGTACTGAGATTAAAGACGTACACCACCACCCCAGCTCAATGAGGATGTTTTAGTAAAATTAATACTCATTTTAAAAGAGGCCTTTACTCTCTATTATTGTATGCTATCACTTTTCTCTCTAGCCCTTACCACAGTTTATAGTTATATACTTATTTGTTCATTTGTTTGCTTGTTTATTTCATAACTTTGCCTCTTGGCTATAAATTTCTCAAGAGAAAAGCTATGTTATTTTACTCGCCAATATATCCTCAACACCTAGCACAGTGCAGGACACAGAGCAGATGCTCAAAATATTCATTGCTTAATGAATATGTGAGGGTAGTCCAACACACACTGGGAAAAATGAAGACTTCCATTTGGGGAAATCCAGGAAGGTATCAAGAGAAAGAAACTAAGGAATGAAGTCTTGAACATTTAATAGGATTTTCCCAGGCAACGAAGCAGGAGAGAATTCTAGGCAGTAAGAACACCCAGGCAAGGAGCAAAGGCATGGAAAGGTACACGTAAGGGCTGGTAATATGGCTCAGTAGTAGAGTCCTTGCCTGGCATTAAGTACGAGGCCCTAATTTCAATCCCAAGCACTGGGAGAGGGGAGTAGATGGACAACCAGGCTACACACGTCTTGAAACAAAAGTTGGGTATGACCAGAAGGTGGACAGAGTTATATGGGGAAACAAAGCTGCAGGGATAAGTTTGAGCAATTGTGGACAGTCTTGTCAGTTGACAAACTGATCCTTAATGTCCATAAAGGGACTCAGTACAGTAGAGTATGGGATGCAGAAATTAGATTAGAAGGATTATAGCTTTTTAATTCAAAATCATTTTGTGTGTGTGTGGTACTGGGGATGGAACCCAGGGGCCTTCTACCTCTGAGCTATACCTCCAGCCAAATTTTATTCTTTCTATCTTGAAACAGGGTCTCACTAAGTTGAGGAGGGCCTCACCAAGTTGCCAAGGCTGGCCTAGAACCTGCAATCTTTCTGTTTCAGCCTCCCAAGTATTGCGGTAACTCCCGCGGACGATCTACTCCGTGGTTCCTGCCACAGAAGATCGCTGCTCCCAGCAGCTTCCTGACAAAACAGCCTGTGGTCCCAGCCACAGACGGTCGCTGCACCAAGCAGCTTCCTAACAAAACAGTCTATGGTCCCAGCCACAGACGGTCGCTGCACCAGGCAGCTTCCTAACAATGGTCTTCTCGCACAAAACAACACGAAGTCTGATATGGTAATTTGCAAAATAGTTACATTTAATAATCGGGGGGTCAGGGAGGAGATAGAGATGGCAAATTCTCCCGGAGCTCTATAGCCAGGGCCTCATTTTTATAGGAATTTTAAAAGTTAATCAAACACAGAAATCAGCAATTATCTCAGGTTACAGTAAGGATTAATCAAACACAGAAATCAGCAATTATCACAGGTTACGGTAAAGAAGGTAAAGAAGGTCAGTGAGGCAGGCATGTGACAAACTTAGGGGAAGGAGGGATTAACCATTACTGGGTGGAGACGACATCAAAGACCGCACCTTGAAGATTACACCAGGTCCCTTGGAATGTGTCCATTTGCGGACAGATCCCACCCAGCCAAATACCATGTATCCAAACTGGGCTGGTCCAAGATGATAATCTCAGTGTGCTTCTAAGACAGGTCTCAGCCCTCAACACCCAAGTACTGGGATTACAAGCATGCACCACCATGCAAAGCTTTCAAAATAATTTCAGACTTGAAGAAAAGCAGCAAAAATAGGATTCCCCTACAACCTTCACCCACTCGCCCTAATGTTAACATCTTGCAAAACCAAAGTATAATTATCAAAACCAAGAAATTAACACTGGTACAACACTAATAAGTAAAGAAAGATTTTGTGTGGATTTCATCTTTCCACTAATGCTCTTTTTTTGTATGTATGTGGTACTGGGGATTAAACCCAGAAGCATTTTACCTCCAAGCTATACCCCCAGCCCTATTTTCCCTATTTTATTGTTTATTTTGAAACAGGGTCTCACTAAGTTTCAGAGGGCCTCACAAGTTGCTGAGGCTGACTGTGAACCTGAGATCCTCTTGTCTCAGCCACCCAAGTACTGGGATTATAAGCGTGCACCACCACACCCGGCTCCCACTAATGTTATTTGTCTCTTCTGGGATCCAATCTAAGAATCCCACTTTGCACTTGGCTCTTGTGTCTCCTTAGGCTCCTCCCATCTGTGGCAGCTCCTCCTCTTTCCTTGTCTTTCATGAACTTGACATTTTCTTCTGTGTGTGTGTGTTTGTGATACTGGAAATTGAATCCAAGGGCATTCTACCTCCAAACTACACCCCCAGCCTATTTTTAATTTTTTATTTTGAAAGAGGGTCTTTCTAAGTTGCAGAGGGCCTCGCTAAGTTGCTGAGGCTGGCCTCAAACCTACAATCCTCCTCTCTCAGTCTCCCAATAACTGAAATTACAGGTGTGTGCCACCACACCCGGCATAAACTTGACTTTTCCAAAGAGTATTGGCCTGTAAATCTGTAGGTTTTCTCTCAATTTGGGTTCGTCTGATGCTTTTTTATGATGAGATCAAGATTATGCATTTCGGGCCCTTCTCAGAGCATCATTTTGAAGGGCTATTGAAAGGTTTGGGGAAAGAAGGAGACAGGAGACAGCTCAACGGCAGTACAGTCTTTATTGGAATAAAACCTGCAGAGGGGGTCTCCGGAAAAGGTTGGAGCCTTCATCTGGGGGTGTTGTGCCCAGACCCTCTGTCCCGGAGAGACCACCAGGAGACCAAGCCGTATGCAACCGCAGAAGAGCCATTTATTCAAGCTTAAGCTTGGGAGCCCTACATAAACTGACACAGCAGTTTAGTACAGGGATCAAGAGCACATTTTTCCTTCAGTTTTTATATATTTTAAACAAAGAGCCTCAGTTTCCCTCTGCTAATTGGGCAGTTCCACATGGGTCTGTCTGACCTTTACCAGGACTGGTTTTAGATACAGATGTTCATTACAGATTGGTTAGCAGCTAGCGTTGTCCTTGCACATTTTACATTGGGAGATGTTTTCCCTAACTTTCCATACTGTTACAGTAATAGTAACCACAAGAACCATTAATCTAGAGAAGGCCATCTTGACCTCAGTCAGGAGGGTCCCAAGTAAGGAGGTTTTGTTTTCCCAACAGATGTTTGAGTCAGGGGGTTTTTACCAAGGACATCCTGTTATTTTAGCAAAGGCCTGAGTCGTACTTGCTAGCAATTTTGCTTTAACTGTTTAAGTGTCTTTACAGGGGAGTGGGCTTAGGCCAGAAAAAAGAGAGAGATCTTCCTTTATTTGTGTGTGTGTGTGTGGTACTGGGGATGGGACCCAGGGGCTTTCTACCTCCAAGCTACACCTCCAGCCCTATTTTATTCTTTTGTTTTGAAACAGGGTCTCACTAAGTTGCAGAAGGCCTCATTAAGTTGCTTAGGCTAGCTGCGAACTTGCAATTCTCCTGTCTCAGCTTCCCAAGTACTGGGATTATGAGCATGCGCCACCACACCTGGCTGAGAAGATCCTCCTTTAAGTCCCATAGCTAGCAGATGGTTTTAAAAGCAACACTTTTCCCTTAGTCTCAAAAGGGGTGTGGGAGACATCTCTTGCATTCTAATCATAGTTAACACAATCAAACACTAACAGATAGATAAGAAATCTATGGAAAGTCCTGCAGCAGAGAAAGGGAGAAGAAAAGGGAAAAGGGACCACTGAGCTCCTACTTAGCTTTAGAGTTCTAAGACAAAGAGAACATGGGGGACTCATTCAAGAGGAGGATTTGGTGGGAGGAACACAGTTGACAGAGAGAGGGGATGGGGACCTCCAACCATCAGCTGTTGCAGTGCTGAAAAGTTCAGAGACTGTGTTGTATTTGGAAATGGAAAATGCCATTTTCTGGCCATTGACTATTATTGTCTAGTTTATATTGAGGCAAAATTGTATTGCAGAAGAATATTAGGCTTTGGGGGCAAATTAGGCACAAGGTCAAGGGCACTAAGGTTGCAAAGGAGGCAACTGAGTGGGGTGTCCCGTGGGGGCCTGAAGGGCTTCCAGTTGTGAAGTGGTGGGGGGAATCCTAAACCCTGGAGTGGGAGTTGGTTTGTGGGAGAGTCCTGGACCCTTGGAGAATTTGTGAGTTGGTTGGTGTGAGGGTCTGGACCCTTAGAGACCTTGTGGGAAGGCCCTAAGCTTTCAGAAGGGGAAGTCCAAAACCGATTCCCAAGAGGATTCTGAATCTTTGGAGGCTAAATTGGAGGGGAGGAGCATGCCCCAACCATCTGAAAAACCTCTGAATGAGAGGAACAAGCAAAGAGCCTCTGGGTGTCCCCAAGAAACTGAGGATCCTGCAATCCTGGATTGCTGGGATTTTTGGTGATTACTCCTGAAGCGATATGTGGGGGGTTCCGGACCCGTTGAGAGAACCAAAATGGGAGGAAATGGTATGGACTTACCCTGAGATGGTTGGTGAGTTGGCCAGGACAGGTGTAAGACAGCAGCAATTCAGGTGGTCACTGCTGGAGCTGTAGGGAAAGAGAGGGGCAGGGAGAGAGGAACGGGAGCCATGACCGGGAGTCGCTCAGGGTCCGGGAGTTGTCCCAGGACGACCTGCCACTGCCCATTGCTTCCCAGGCTGCAAGAGAGAACTTACCCGATGGTTCCTCACTACCCATCCCAGGTTTCGGCACCATCATGAAAGGTTTGGGGGAGGAAGGAGACGGGAGATGGCTCAATGGCAGTACAGGCTTTATTGGAATAAAACCTGCGGAGGGGGGTCTGAGCCTGTGTTGGAGGCCGTGTCTGCTTACAGACTAGAAGTTTATATGTGTTGTTTAAGGAGAGATTCTACAGGGAGGGGGAGTGGTAATTAGCTATTACCAAGGGGGTTGTTAAGGGGAGTGTTGGTTAACTATTGCGAGGGTGGTTTTGTTACGTCAAGGTTAAGCAGGATAATGGGGCTTTTCCAGTAAGCAGAAGGATGTGATAACCAAGGGGCTTATGGGCAAGTCTTAGGCAAGACAGTGGGGATATTTTCGGGAAGCAGGGGGAAGGGTGTGCCGAGCAATACTTGGGAATTTCTGGTCAAGATGGAGTCACTTTTGTTTGAGACTAACACCCATAGATATGAAAGTACATATACATATTTAGTTGTCCTTCTCCCAATCACAGGAAATAAAATGGACTTGGCAGAAAGAGCCTATAAAAGCACTTATAAATATCTTTATGTTCACTAATGTAAAATGATAAGGACAACAAACTAAATGAAAATAATGTGAATGGCATTCCACACACCTTAAGCTAGTAATAACAAGTTATTATATAAGTAATTCCATTTTCCACCTTTTGCTTGCTAGGCATTTTTCAGGATCTCCTTTCCTGAATGTTCAGTACATGTTTTTTGTATGCTTTGTTGCAGATGGAAGCCACTTTTTTTTAAATTCTATTCCCCTAGCCAACTGCTCCTCCACCTTTCATATCATGGCACACAGAAAAAAGAAAGAAAACGAAATACAGTGGACTGTTTGTATTTGGGGACATCCATATGTCCACATGGAGCTTGGTTAAAAAAATTATAGTTGTGAGGAAAATAACTTTTTTTTTAATGCTAAGGCTGACCTCAGACCTGCAATCCTCCTGTCTCAGCCTTCCAAGTACTGGGATTACAGGCATGCACCACCATGCCTGGCTAATAAAAAAATGTGTGGGGAGGGGTATTGAGGACTTAACCGAGGGGCATTCTACCTTTAAGCCACACCCCAGCCATATTTATTTATTTATTTATTTATTTATTTATTTATTTATTTATTTGAAACAGGATCTTACTAAATTGCTGAAGGTTTCACTAAGTTGTTAAAACTGGCCTTTAACCTGTGAGCCTCCTGCATCAGCCATAATTTTTTCCCCCAGCACAGGATGGAACCCAGTAGCATTCTACCACTGAGCTACATCCCAGCCCTTTTTATTTCTTATTTTGAGACAGGGTCTCACTAAGTTGCTGAGGCTGGTCTTGAACCTGCAATCTTCCTGTCTCAGCCTCACAAGTACTAGGATTACAGGCATGTGCCACCACACCCGGCTAGCTATAAATATTTCTAAATAATGTCTTTTTTTTTTTTGCAGTACTGGGGATTTATTCTTTATTTTGATACAGGGTCTCACTAAGTTGCAGAGGGCCTCACTAAGTAGCCCAGGCTGGCCACGAACCCGGATCCTTCGGTCTCAGCCTTCCAAGTACTGGAATTACAAGCATGCGCCACCACACCCAGCTTCTAAATAATGTTGAAGGGCTGGGGACTTAGTTTAATGATAGCTCACTTTCCCAGCTTGTGCAAGGCCCTGGCCTGTGATCAATTCCCAATATTAAATAAATAAATAAATAAATAAATAATATTGCCGGGGTTATAATTTGCATGGTGCGTCTGTATGAAAGCTGTCACCCCGCTGGGCATGGTGGCACACGCTTGTAATCCCAGTACTTGGGAAGCGGAGACCGGAGGATCCGGGTTCGCGGCCAGCCTCAGCTACTTAGGCCCTCCTCAACTTCATGAGACCCGGTTTCAAAATAAAGTATAAAATATTGGGCCAAAGGTGTAGCTCGGAGACAAAACGCCCCTGGGTTCAATCCCTGGTACCGCAAAAAAAAAAAAAAAAAAAAAAAAAAAAAAAAGCTGTCACCCCACAGCTAGTTAGATGCTACTAAACAGGCACATCAGAGACAAAGTGGAGAACCCTATAAATTTGAAGACAAATGCACCTACTCAACTAGCCCCACCCAACCAGGAAATACTGCCCGGGCTCACCAGCCTGCTCTTGCAGAAGCACATGGGACACTTGTCCACAAGCGGCAGCAGTGAGCTCCGCGGCGACTGAAGACTGGATCGGTGGGCTGTGAGGAGCGCCTGCTGCTTGGTCCAGCTCAGCTTCCCCTTGCTGAGGTGCGCTTGTGTCCTCAGCTTTAGGAACCACACTCAAGAGTTCGCTCTGCCCAGCCAAGCGCTGAGCGCATCTCAGATGTTCTGACTCTATTCCACATCAGAGTGTGGTCGCAGAGATGCACAGTCACTAGAATAACTGAAGTGGTAACCATAATTTAATTTAGATAGTTCATAAATTCTCTCCCTAATAACCAAGGTGAAGGCTTTAATTCCTCCTACCGTAATAACTTCCACACACGCAGCTGCTAGCAGTCCCGTATGCACCCAGCCAGTCCCATCTCCTCCATGCACAAAGACGCAGTGCATTTCTCAGTAGAGCCTAGGTATCTCGTTCTTCCTCTTCCTTATCCTTCTGAACATCCTGGGCAAACCAGTACTTCTGCTCAGCTTCCTGGTTTCCTCAGTCCAGCGCTAAAGCCAGCATTGGCTAATTACCCCAACATGAGCTGGAATTGAGAGAAAAGGTGTATAGAAGTGAATTTGCACTCAAATTCTATTTACTGTCAGCTTAGTGGTGAATCAATTGTTGTTCACAGGCAATTTACAACTAAATAAGTGACTATCATTCAAATGCACCTTCTGATCAAGAGCCTTTGGAGAAAATGGAGACAGCATGAGGCTTTCCACTTTCTCCCCTACTTTCAGCAAACATTGCATTAAATGATTGATTGATTGATTGATTGATTTTTGTGGTACTGGAGATTTAACCCAGGGGCATTCTACCAATTTTATTTTATTTCTAAATTTGAAACAGAGTCTCACTAAGCTGTGGAGGGCCTCACTAATTTGCGGAGGCTGGACTTGAACATGTGATCCTCCTGTCTCAGCCTTACAAGTACTGGGATTACAGGTGTGCACCACTCACCACCACACTCAGCTTGGAAATAATTTTGTTGTTGTTTTGTGGTACTAGGAATTGAACCAAGGGGCATTCTACCTCTGAGCTATACCCCTAGCCCTATGTTATTTTTATTTTGAAACAAGGTCTCACTAGTTTGATGAGAGTCTCACTACTTGCTGAGGCTGGCCTCAAACCTGCATTCCTCCTGTCTCAGCCTCCCAAGTACTGGGATTACAGTCATGCACCACCACACTTGGCTTGGAAATAGTTTTAAAACAGAATGTCAGCCAGGCATGTAATCCCAGTACTTGGGAGGCTGAGACAGGAGGATTGCAGGTTCAAGGCCAGCCTCAGCAACTTAGTGAGATCCTGTTTCAAAAAAAAAAAAATAAAATAGGGCTGAGGGTATAGCTCAGAGGAAGAATGCCACTGGATTCAGTCCTGTATTGGACAGGGTTCACTAGATTAACAGAATTCACAGAATGAGTATATTTGTAAAAGGGATTTATCAGATGGGCTTACAGTTTGAAGCAATGTAGTCCCAGGTTCTGACTGCACGTGGAGAGTCAGAGGAACCAGTAGCTGGTCGAGTGGTCTAAGAGCTGGAATCTTAGGATCGGAGCAACCACTAATTCAGTCCCAGTCCAAGGCGTGAAGATCAGGAAGCTCTTCGGAGAAACAATGGTGAAGTTTCAGTTCGAAGGGCTGGAGGCCGAGAAGATCAAGAAGCTCTTCAGAGAAACGGCGAAGCCGGCGGCCGACGATCTCAGGCGAGGGCAGATGCGTTTTCCTCGGAGAGTCGCGCATTGCTCTACGCGGCTTCTCCCTCTTTTATCTAAGTCCTGCACCTATCAGAATCCTGCTGCCTACATTCAGGGCAGGCTTTCTGTTTAATCTGCTGTTACACACCCAAAGTCACATGATCTTGGGTGTGTCATGATCAGGTCAAGTTGACAAACTAGATTGACTATCACAAATCTCCAGTACCACACACACACAAAAAGATAAATGTCTCCAAAATGTACAGTCATGGGAGAAGGGGTGATTCCTTTATGTAGGATCAGCAGGACCCTGGGCCTACATGACAGAAAAGAATTTTAGCACACACCAGTCTGAGACAAAGACAGAGATTTATTTAGGAAAGTAAGAAATATACATTCAAGGAAGAATGCAGGCTACCTCAAAAGTAAGAGAGGCACTTTGGGGGTGCATGGCTTTTCTTTTATAGGGGGCTTTCATGAGGGGTGGGCAGGAGGAGGTATGTGAGGGTGACCTCAGTCCCGTGGTCTTTGGTGGTCTGGTCATCCTTAGGGTCCTAGGCTGACAGAGGTCTCCATTATCTGATCAATAGATAAGCTGGAAAGTCCCCTAAATTATAGGTTTCTCAAGGTATCATATCTGTCTTGTTAACAGTGCACAGGGCAATTATATTTTTTTTTCCAGTTAACTCTAGGATCTACAGATTTCCCAGGAATCTAGGAGAGACAGGCCTAGAAAAGAAAATGGGTTTGGGGAGTAAAGGTATAAAGAACTTTAGCACCAGGTTCTTATATTAAAGTTACATTTTCTACCCATTTCTATCTGTCTCCTTTCTATCTACTTATTTCTTTACCCTACATCACAGCAAGGGTTGTATTAGGATGATGAGATTATGGGCAGGGCTGCTGTGTAACACTGCACAGTTTGTGTACTGCTCAAAGGTGCCCCGCCAGGTGGGTGAGGGGTGATGAGTATGCCTCTACCTGGAAGAAGGGCCTCTTTCATTGTGAATCCATTACTCAAGGCATTGTGCCTGACCAAATAGGGATCTTCCAATATAAGGTTCTACAGAAGCTAAAGAGCTTAATTATGGACAGTTATTTAGATTCCAACCATGGCGGTGAGGGCAAATCCATAGAAATGAGTAGAAAGAAACGTGGCTTTTGCTTACTTCTTATTTACAGCCCTTTTTCTTTTTTAATTTGAAACAGTCTCCCTAGGTTGCTGAGTCTTGCTAAGTTGCTGAAGCTGTCCTTGAACTTAGGATCCTCCTGTCTCAGCCTCCCAAGTACTAGGATTACAAGCATACACCACTATACCTGGCTTCTTCCTCTCATCTTTTCCTGTCCTTCCCTCTTACTTCTTTTTTTTTTTTTTAATTGCAGTACTGGGGATTGAACCCAGGGGAATTCTACCCCTGAGCTATACCCCCAGCCCTATTTTTTAATTCTTTATTTTGAAACAGGGCCTCACTAAGTTGCAAAGGGCCTCATTAAGTAGCTGAGGCTGGCCACAAACCCGGATCCTCCGGTCTGAACCTCCCAAGTACTGGGATTACAAGTGTGCGCCACCACGCCCAGCCCCCTCTTACTTCTAAGAGACAGACTGATGGACAAACACCATCCCTGTCTTAGTGACCTCCTCCTTGAGTCCTAATCATCAGGGATACCCCTATAATCACTCTGGAGTTTCTGCCCATGATCAAATCTTAACCCAAATGTATAATAGAAGTTTGTTTCTTTCTCTCATCCTTTTAACCTCCTGGCAAACTGCTTTCTCCCCAGTAACCAGAACCAGAATTCAGAAGCCCCAGTGCAGACAGAACTGGTGGCCTGTTCCAATAGATACATGAAAAAATGTTCAACATCATTAGCAATCAGGGAGATGCAAATCAAAACTACTCTAAGATTTCATCTAACCCCAACTAGAATGGCAATGAGTAAGAAGTCAAACAACAACAAATGTTGGCGAGGATGTGGGGAAATTGGGACTCTTCTACACTGTTGGTGGGATTGCAAACTAGTTCAACCACTATGGAGATCAGTGTGGAGATTCCTCAGAAAACTGGGAATGGACCCACCATATGATCCGGCTATACCACTACTGGGTATCATACCAAAGGGATTGAAACCAGAAAAC